>JAAAKQ030057368.1:0-10148 GCA_010016005.3 Zanna intricata
ATATATATATATATAAACTATAAAACAACAAACTATATGTATAACTATAAAAAAAGAAATAACAAACCATTATAATAAAATTTAACATCAGGTGGTAACGGTTCATAAGATGGTGCAAAAACAGGTCCTTTGTGTTCCAAGAAAGTCCACTTAACACCATCTGGTCTTTTTTCTTCTTCCCACCTAAAGGAAAATTTAAATTTAAATTAACCTGTTAAAAAAAAGAACTTCATTCATCTACATCTCCCCACCATCATTACATCAGGCCTGTATAATTCATAAATAGTTATGACAAGTTATTTAAATGACACTAAGACATAAAAATTTATGACATTAAAAATTTTTTTTAAATAAATTTTTCAAAACTAATTTCTTACCGTTACATTTAAGAAATAAAAGAAAGATTGAGTTATTCATATATTTTGCTAAATCCACAAAAAGCTTCATGTTCTCTATGTCACTCAAAATAGTCAGAACTTGCCAGAAAAAAAAGTGGAATAATAATATGAATCTACTGTTTAAGGGAGACAAACCTAAAATCTCATGTCAAATCATAATTAGAAAACTAATTAGAATTAATCCAATTATTAATTATTCTTAAAGCAAATTAAAATAAAAAATTTACAAATAAATATGGAGCAACAAAAGGTAAATAAAGACATAACCTCAAAAGTAAACATGCACTCTTATTTTATATAAATAAAATATAATTTCATTAAACACATCAACAACTTTAAAGAGATAAATTTGAATAACATAATGTTTACAACAAATAATTGAACATATTACAATAGTACCTTTCACATGTTTTCAATGCAATATGTGAAAATTTATGGTTAAATACAATAATTCTATTTGATAAATGAAACTGCCAAGCCCTTATGGAATATACTTTAAGTAATTGCAAATTTCTCAATGAAAAAACTGTACAAACACACATTAATTAAAAATAGGATTAAACATAAAAACAAGGGTAATAATTTAAGTTAATCAAGCACCAAAACACCATAACCTATAAAACTAAAATACTGCCATCTTAAAATCTAGGTCAACAGTGATACTCAGAAGGGAAATCCCAGGGAATAAAAAATTCCCTACTTTTAGAAATTTCAACAACAGTTAATAATACAACTTCCAGTTACTAGAAATGGGTACTGGTTTTTGAGTTGAGACTGCCTAAAAGAATTTTAGAACAATACAGTAAAAATAAAATAAAAGCCTTAACTTACTAAGATGAAAATTCATCTTTAACATTAAACATGCAAACAAACAAATTGAAGTACTTTTTTATATTTAAGGTGTTCATAAGAAATACATTCAGAAATCAATAGAAAAACAATTTCTTCTATTGCTTAGCACAAAAAAACATTAATTACACAAAAACATGTATGCAAGTTTTGTTTGTTACCTACCACTTCCATACTTCTTGCTCTTCTTCTTCTTTTTTTTTTTTCTTTTTTGGACTTTCTTCAACTACAGTTTCATTTTTTACCTTCTTCTCCTTCTTCACAGATTTCTTTTTAACCTGGAAAACACATATAAAAATTTATAACATAAACAGAAAAGACTAAATAAGATTAAATTCTTTATCTGTATATCCAATTAGTAACTGACCAGCTGCTCAGCCCGATTTGTCAGGCTTCAAAGCTAAGCATCACTTTATAATGCTCTATGGGGTGGAAAAAAGAATTCAGTTTTGAAAACTGATTTATTTATCGCAATTATATAAAATTACATAACTTTAGTTTTAAATTTCAGTAAAATTTTAAAAAATAACTTTTTCACACAACCCATGAGGTACAACCAAATGTGCATCTTTTTTTTAGTCTTGAAATTGTTTCAAGACACGATTTATTATTGCATACCTCACATTAACTGTTTATTATGAAAAATTACTGTAATTAATATATTTTTACAATTTGTTTTTTTGGTACTTTAATTATTCATTCTGTTTCTTATTTCCTAGTTCATAATTTTAACATTAGCTCTTTTACTGCTATCAAATGTGCTGTTTGAATTTTTAAAATTAGCCATACCAATCAAGAGAAATAACAGAATTTTTGAATAAGAGAATGACCAGATAACTGGATCATCAAGAGTATATCTTTTGTATGCAAACATTAGTCCTTGTACTGCTAGCAAATACCCTGCCGGCCTCCGTAGCCGAGTGGTAGCGTCTCGGCTTTTCATCCGGAGATCCCGGGTTCGATCCCGGTCAGGCATGGCATTTTTCACACACGCTACAATTCGTTCATCTCATCCTCTGAAGATATAACCTAACGGTGGTTCCAGAGGTGAAACAAAAAAAAAAGAAGCAAATACCCTGTTTGAATTTTTAAAACTGGTCATACCATGCCAGAGATACAAGTAAATTTCATAAAAATAACGGATAACCGAATGATCCAGCGTTCAGATTTTTTATGCAAACATTAGCACTCAACATACCATGTTAAAACTAAGCAATTTAAATTTTTAAAATTGGTCATACTGTCTCATAGATATAACTGAATTTCAGAATAAGATGATGTCCCGATAACCAGACAGTGGAGAGTATAAAAGAAAAATATATAAAAAAACCCTTGTAATAAATAGAAACTTTTTGCCAAATTATTTTTTTTGTATACATATGAGGTCCTTAATCTTGCATTTAAAAGAAAGCAACTCCTTTTTTATATATGTAGATTAATGATCATTCTTTTTTTACAAAAAATAGATTATTTAGGAGCAAGTAAAACTATCTATGTAGAACTCAATGAATAATTCTGTCTTCAACTCTACGCAAAACATGAAATCAAAACACATTCTATAAAGCTTAAATATTCATTTGATTATTTTTCTACTAAATGAGTTTCTTTTATATTTCAATATCAGACATTATTTTTTACATACAACTCTATGCCTGTTGAGTTATTGTTTTCTGCAAACCATTTATACAGTAAATATCAACAAAAGAGATGTGACAAACAAAATGCTTCACAATTTATTTTTATGGATATAATATTGTTAAAGAATGTTTCGTATCTCACTGAATTTGCATGCTACAGTGTTGTAGGTAAAATATATCTCATATTAAAATGGGATCCCTACAGAAGAAAAGGAATCGACCAAGTAACCCACTTTTTAAAAGATTTATTTTCAATCTAAAACACACAAGACTTGACTATTTATTTAACAAGTATACACTTGATCACCATGAGACATGTACTAATGAATTGGGATTTTCCACTAGTGATTGGTACATTCTGGTGCTTACCTTTTGGTTATAGTTCATTATTTTATGAAGAAAAAAGTCACATAAATAAAAAATAAATTATTAATACATATTTCACCAATATATTGATTAAAGAAATAAATATATATTACTAGTATAAATAATAACAATGAGTAATAAATATATAATAATCTTACAAGGATTCATCTGACCACTATGGGACATGTACTAATGAATCAGGATTTTCTGTTAGTGATCGGTACATTCTGGTGCCAAGCTAAGGGAAACAGACAAAATACAGACAACCACACATGTATAGAAATAATAATCAGTTAGGTCTGAAATAAGCAAAAACGAATGTGGTTGTACTCTGAAATGTTTTATTTTTTTTTCATTCCATTGAGCTCTGGTTGATTAACAAGCAGTGATGACAGCCAAAATGAATTAAGACATATAAAACACTAAGTGAAAAGAATATTTCACTGTTTGATATTTCAATTTCTCACACTATGGTTTATAAAAACTTTTACTACATTTATCAAAACAATTAAAAGACGTTATATACATTAATTGAAGGAAGAAAAGAACAAAAATCCAAAAAATGAAATGCTTATCTTCTAACATTTCCAGCAATAACAAATTTTTAAATGAAACCATTATCTAATGTTTTTAACTACATTTATTTTCAGACAATTCTTATTCATTTTTTGGGACTACATTGGTCATGTGGCTTCAGAAGATGAGTAAGAAAGAGGACAGAAGCCAGCAAGAGACAGAAAAATTAAGAGAATACATAAATGAAAAACTCAGAAAAGCAAAGAATGATAGAACAACAAATAACATTAGGGATTTTGATAGAACTATGAGATACTTCAGAGGGGAATTCTCAATGAGGGTATATAGAATAAAAGAGAAAAATGGTAAATCGCAATGGAGAAAGAAAGAACACTAAGAGTTTGGAAAGAGTATTTTGAAGATCTATTAAACTGTGAACCAATTGAAGATGATACTAGAGGGGAAGACATGAAATATTACGATGTTCAACCGTATCGTATTACCTCCTTCAGTGGAGGAGATAGAAAACACAATAAAGGTACTCAAAGCTAATAAATCCCCTGGTGAGGATGCATCACAACAGAAATGATCAAAAGTGGAGGAAAGCAGCTAATAGAAGAGATCCACAAATTAATAATAACGGATGGGAACAGGAAAGAATTCCAAATGAGAATCCAGATGGAAGATGGCAATGATTGTACATTTACACAAGAAAGGTGATAAGCAAATAGGCTTAAATTACAAAGGAATATCGTTATTAAATACAGTATATAAAGTGTTATCCAAAATCCTGATATTAAGACTAAATTCATATGATGAAATAATAACTGAGGAGCAACAAATCGGGTTCATAAAGAGGAGGTTCACAATAGAAAGGTTTTCCCATTAAAACAAGTGATTTCAAAGTAATGGGACTTTAACAAAGACTTTAGTGCAATATTCATTAATTTTAGAAAGGCCTGCGACAGCACTGTCAGGTGTTCATGGAAAAGTTTGGAGAAACATGCTTTACCAGAAAAACTAATAAAACTCACAGAAATGTATGTGAGAGACTCCAAAGCAAAGGTCAGAGTGGAGAGAGAAGTATCTGAGAACTTCGCAATAAACACCAGAATAAGGGGGGATGGTATTTCCCCCATCCTTTTAATTTAAAACAAAAATACAGAAGAGAGGTGTTAAGCTAGGAATACTTCTGATTATATTGGCTTTGCCGATGATGTTGTTATATTGTCACAAAAGGTAGAAAATTTATCCTTTTTAGCTGAAATATCTTTCAGAGAAGCAAGAAGTGTGGGACTAATAGTGAATGAGGAAAAAACCAAGATATGTAATTTTGGAAGGATTGGAGGACAGGACAGAAACAGCAGTGTGAAACTTGTCAATAGACTATGTAGATAACTTCAAATATTTATGGGTGACTGCAAATAAGAGTAACTCAGATGATGAAGAAATTCAGACAAAAGTAGCAAATGCCAATAGATGTCTGGGTGCATGTAAAAAGGTAATGTCAGTCAAATTATTATCACACAAGTCCAAAATACAGTTGTACAAAACAATTATCCAACCTATTCTGATATATAAGAGTGAAAAAACATACTGTCAAAGAAGAATCAAAAACAACTCATGGTTTTTGAGAATAAAGTGCTGAGGAAAATATTCAGGTCGGTACAGGAAGAGGGAGTGTGGAGAATAAGGAAGAACAGAGAATCAAGAGTGCTGTACAAGGATCCTGATATTATATCCTCTATAAAAGCAAAACGAATAAATTAGATGGGACTTGTATTAAGATGGCAGCAAGGAACAAGGTCATTTGGAAGTAATGAAAGCCACACCAGAAGGGAAACATCTGTTGGGAAGACCAAAGTTGAGTGAAATATCAAATGCTAAAGGATTTGCAGCAGATGAGCCAGACATTCATCTGGCTGGGGATACAGAGGTAGAAGAGTACGGTACATGAGGCGAAGAATCAACTGAGATTTGTAGAGCCATGGCAGCGAGCATGTAAGTATCTGGTCATGTACCATAATATGTTACAAATTCTAATACAGTTCAAAACTCATACATAGTTATATCTCGGATTAAACATTTCAGAGGCATTACCAACTCCTTGTGGGCAAATCACGACAGTTCTAAAATTATAGTCAAGGGAAAACAACAATATTAAATTAATATCAAGAAGATATAAGATTTTGGACTGTAAATTATATTTACAAAAAGTAGTTGTTAATATTTGAACAATAACAATGACGTGATACCAGTTCTTGAAAACTGTCATTTAAAATCATATTTTAACTGTCATTGAAACAAGTCATTTAAAATCAATTAAAAGCAATATCAAACATACTTAAGTTTTATAAAACATTTAACAAAATAATAAGCTATAATATACCGGTTTAAAATCTTCTTCATCTTCTTCATCATCATAAATTGATGCCTTCCTTTTTTTAGATTCTTTTTTTTTAACTTTTTTCCTTGCCATCAAAGGTACATCATCCTCATCATCATCCTCTTCCAGTTCTCTTTTAGGGGCAGAAGACCGTGCAGCCTGAAATTTAAAATATAAAAAATATGTTCACAATTATATAAAATTTTTCATCTGTAATAACATTAACTGGCAATGTTAATATAAAATAAAAATCTAGTGCAAAGATAATCCTAAACTCCCTCAGATTCCACATTCTGAACTCCCTGCAAATATTTAGACTGAACAACAAACACATAACATTGAAAAATGATATATCATGTCACCAATTCCTCACGCTTAATAATAATAATAATATTACATATCATTGTTATTCTGCATCATACTTAATTCTAGTTTATTTTAACTGAAGTAAATAAAAACTAATACCAAAATGTTTATTTGGTGGTGCCTTTGATTGGGGGATATTTTTATTAATAATACCTACACGCTGAAATCTTAATACCTATAAATGAATATTTAGGCATCTGCCCATCATCATTAACCACCATTTTCCCATAAGAAATTTAAGAAAGCAATATGCAGCCTGCCACCCAAAAAGCAGGAGCAAGACAAGTTGAAAAAATTTGTAGAAGCAATACATTAAACTCTATTTTGAATGATTCAAAAGTTTGATTTAAATAAAAGATCAAAATACAATTAAATACATGAATGCTTGCCACTAAGCACATGTTTAATGTTCCATTGCAATCTGATAAAATGTAGGTTACATAAAAACAATTTGATACCCATAAAAACGATATCTAATAATTAGCTGGAAATTTATACATAATTTTTACTGAATATCACACAATTCAAATGATTTTTGGATCATTTATATGATAACACAAATGCTACTGGTGGTAAGTAAAATACAATACAGTATCTATACAGTTCCTCTGCTATATAATAAAAAGTAACATAAATGAACTTGTACTTAAAAATTTTTCCTGATAACACATAGGAAGATCAGTTTACAACTTGTACGACACTACCTCTTATTTCTGGATTTACAAAACTGTATTTCTAATCATTTGTCTAATCCATAGCATTTTCCCAAACCCAAGACTTCCACTGACTTTTCATTCAAGACTTCCTTCCACTAGTTAATAATTATACACCAGATAAAATACCTTCTTAGATAATCGAGATAGGTATAATTCTGTCATGAGCTCTTCATTAAAATTATTTTATTTATACGGCAGCCACCAACACCCACTATTCATACAAAACTCATCTTGTTCAATGTTTTGGACATAAGAATAAACTTTTAATAATTTCTAAAATACAAGCTAACATCTCTAATATGTAATTTCTAGTTAGTCTAAATAAAAAAAAATTTGATCAACAAAAAGAAAATTATTTTCATAAAAAGGAAATAAATACTTACAAAAGATAATTTACAACCACTACAGAGTATATTGCCTATTATAATAGAATTTACAAAAAACTTTAAAAATGAAATCTAGTAATTAGCTCACAGTTTGGATAACAGAAGGTAAAATACTATAGTAAGATAATATAATATTTCATGTAGTTTACAAACATTGATCACAAGAAAAAGATCCAATAAACATATTTAAAAATGTACACTTAGTAAGAAAAAAATGGTATCTTAACATGACAGTTTAATTATGATTTGGTATCTTAACATGCAATGGTTTAACATGTTTTCATAGTTTTTAGAATACAAATAGTAAATTATGATTTTACATAAAAATGTTTTAAAAGGTAGATTTCCTAATAAATGTATTAATGTCAATGGTTTAACAAAATGTTTTCACAGTTTTTAGAATACAAATAGTAAACTATGATTTTACGTAAAAATGTTTTAAAAGGTAGATTTCCTAATAAATGTATTACTTTTTTTAAGCTCCATCATATTTATTATCATTGCAAGGATAATTAAATTACTGGTATAAATTCAAATAAGGTAATTCAAACCAAAGTTGATGTTCAAGCTTCCTAAAACTAAACTGAAAATGTAATATTAAGCTAATTTTCAGACTTAAGAAATAATAAAATCACTTAGATGCAAAAACTGTACCTATAAATTAATCTAAACTCTACATATCTAAACATCTTACTTATTGGAGAATTAACTATAGCAATATTTCAGAATTCCTACAAAAATCAATCTACTTATTATTTATAATATTAACAAATTAACAATATTTTCTAACTTAAAAAATATTTAGTGTTTTTTTAAGTAAAAAAAATACTAATTACTACATATGAAGATTTATATTCAAAAATAGAATTTCTTTGACACCTACAAAACAAAAAATAATAGTAAGTGTAGATTCACCAATACATGCATAATCAAACTGTTCTTATATTTTAAATAAAGGAAAAAAGTTTTAATTTTGGAAGGATTAGTACTAATATTTTTTTGTTTATTAACTGTCAACTGTTTCAAGAGTGCTCTCAGTAATACTATAGACTTGTGTGCTTTAGAGTATGGATGAGAGAAATTTGTTACACACACATGCTTGAGCGTGTGTGTGTGTGTGTGTGGAAGGGATAATTTATTTTTATTTCTCTTCAAGTATCGTGTCAGTTAATTAGTGAATTATCTCTACCATTTATCCGAACTGTTATGGCATGTTAACATTTGTTGGTTCAATGGGACATTGCTGTAACCGTTACCATGTTAATAGTTTTCAAATTATTCAATAAAAAAATGATAGAATTACTAATGTATTAGTAAAGCAAGTAAATAAAATAATAGTTTTGACAATGTTTTTATGACATGCTGCTACAGCTGTGTATTGTGAATTTTGCGTTGTTACTAGACTATACTTTATATTTTAACCTCTAGAACCACCGTTAAGGTATATCTTCAGAGGATGAAATGAATGAATTGCAGCGTGTGAAAAATGCCATGCCTGACCGGGATTTGAACCCGGGACCTCCGAATGAAAGACTGAGACGCTACCACTTGCACCATGGAGGCCGGCACTTTAAGACTATTGAATTTGTAAAACATTACTGTTTACAAACTTATGTAATAAATTCTCTTATCTCACTTCAATGATGGCAAGACTACAGCCTACATTCCTTCACCAGCAGACTGTCATTAGCTTATCATCATGATGAATCAACTGGTTATCAGCATAATTTTTTGCATTATTTGTTAACAGCTATATTTGTTTACAAGATAATATGAAAACTTCAATGACTTAAAATTTACATCATTTCTTCAATTTTATTCACTGCTACCTTAGATTGATTTAAATGCGTTTCAATTCCATTTGTAACAACAATAGTTATTTCTTTTGTTCTAATTAATCTTGCAAGTTTATGTTTGCTAATTGTTTTATATTTACACTCAAATCTGTTAGGTTAATTTGAATTAAAAAATTATACCATTGTAATACTATTTAAATCCCATTTGAAGTGTATTGTTTTATTGTCTGGATACAGTGATTTAAGTAATTAATTTATTTTTCAAAAACCACTATACTTCATCATATTTAAATTGGTTTTGAGGTATTTTTTTGTTATCTAGTGTTAAAATGGATTACTCACATATTTCCATACTAATTTAAATACAAGTATATATATAAGGTGACAAACTGTTAAAAAATTTTTTTTAAAACATACAATGCCGAAAAAATTAAGTCATGATAAAATTAAGATGTTCAATTTTCATTGCAAATTAATGATACAGACAACATTCGTCAGACAATGAGGTTGTGGAAGAAAAATTTCTTCCCACTTGGGCAGCTATGGAAAAGATTCTGTGATTAAAAAATTAAGATAAGGTTTTAGAAAAATTGGTAGAAAATGGGACTAATCATACAAATGTGGTAAATTCTGATATTTCACCATATATTTATGGTGAAATATGGTTTATCATATATTGATGGTGATTTTATTAATTGGTTTCATTTAATAGATGTGTTTGAGAGTTTAGTT
>JAAAKQ030057368.1:10248-29963 GCA_010016005.3 Zanna intricata
TGAAATATGGTTTATCATATATTGATGGTGATTTTATTAATTGGTTTCATTTAATAGATGTGTTTGAGAGTTTAGTTTTAAATAATCCAGCACTATCTGGCATTCAACCATTATGCTATTTAAATTCCTCACTAATGAATGAGGCAAAGAATTTTATTGCTAATTTACCTGAGCACAGATAACTTCACAGTTCTTGAAATCTGGTATACAAGAGATATAACAATCCAAAACTAACTGTTTAAAAAATGATAATTTATTAAACCTTTCATCAGCTTTGAAGAAATCATCTCAGAATCTGTGAAAATTAATTAATCACGTCAAAAGCGGCACAAATGCTATTGAAGCATTGAAGTTATGTGCTATTAGATGAATTTGTTTTACATCAAATGCTGTTAGTTAATGTGAATATGTCTAGCAGACAGGCTTGGGACCACAGTTATTTAGGATCAGATCCTCCCAGTTTAGCAGTTATAGTTGTTTTTGGAACAGAGGTGCCAAGCTACTGCAACTCTGCTAGCCAATGATGTTTATTAAGTAAACTGCCAACATGAATTCAAGCAACCAAGAAAATCATATTTAATTATTGAAAAAATTGAAACCTATGTTATTTGTAATTAATACCATATTTAAGTTTCCAGAATTTTTAAAAATGAATGTTAGCCAATGGGACATAGTCATTCAACAAAACTGACTGTGTTTCAATTGTTTGCCATCTAATCTTTTATAACCTAATGACAACTCAAAACAATGTTTTCATACATGTGGTTTACCTCATACAAGTTAAATCATAGGTTTAAGGATAAATTTAATACAGAAAATATGACATTAAATGCAAATAAACAATCTGATGTTTGTAATAAAGAAAAATCAATTATTATTCAAGGGAGCTAACACACCTGTCTATCGCAATTGTTCATGTTACAGATTGTGTTGGTCAACTTCATAAATGTAGGGATTTATTTGACAGTGCTTTGCAATTAAATTTTGTTACAGAGACCCATGACCGTAGATTGAGCTTGATAAAACACAAAAAAACTTACATATTCATGGAATTTATTATCTTAAGGCTAACACCAATCACTTTTTACACTAAATATTAGTTCTAGGATCAATTCTTATAACCACACCATTAGCTGTTCAGTTCTTTTAAAAATTGTTAAAAATCCCAAAAGAACATCCCAAATTCATAATTCAATACTCATTTGTGGAATATAGCTAATGATATTGAACTAGCTATCCATCTTTTAACATGTCTGGTAAGATAGATCTGCTGATTGGAGCTGAACTCTATTTTAACTTGTTACTCTGTGTGAACAGTTGTCTAATCATGGATCCCCAACGATATTAAATATTCAGCTAGAATGGGTTTTATTGGGCATCATGATTACTTCCAGGGTTGAGACATCCAAAAACAAGAAAATTCTCTTTCTTCATAATGACGAAATTATGAAGATTATGACAAATTATGATTATGGTTTATGAAGATAAACTAAAACAATTCTGGAACAGTGAAGGAAATTAGTAAACCAATTCTTAGTTAAGACAAACGCTACTCTGAAGACCACTTTCGTCATATACTACAAGATATGGATACCAGTCATCACATTGCCTTCCAGTATAGAACGTTTCTGACCTTGGTCATTCATTATAGGGTGCAATGAGTAGATTTTTTTATACTGGAAAAACATTTCAATAGAGAGGTAAAATTAAGGAAGAAGTACAATCAATTTTTCAAGGAGTTCTCTGGGACACATGGATCAAATTCTAATTCCACATTCCAATTCTAAGTTAATGAGCTACTTATCTCATCTTTCTAGTTTAGAGTAGTTCAACGATGAAGAGTTGTGTTCAATGCTTCATACAAAACTACTTCCAAATTCAATTAGTATTGTTTTATGTGCTATCCCAACAACACAAGATCTGTTGTTCTACAATACTCAAGGTTTTGCAATCATGCAATTGTGTTCAGAGTTGACGATGAAAATTTGCAACAAATTCTTTTGAGACAATCATGAGGCAAACCCACCAAGGAATTCAAGCTAAAGATTGTAACATAGAGACAGACCATAGATTGGGCTTGATAAAACAAACATCATTTGCTCCTTTTCTGGGTAAAAATGTATTCAACAGTTTTAAAAAATGAATGCAATTTATTAACGAAGGGATGACAAATTTTACTGCATGATATCTATACAGATAACTGTATCTCTGGTGCTGGTACTATTACAAGGCCCTTTAACTACAAGATCAAGTTATTGCTTTACTTAAAAAGGATAATTTCATCTAGGTAAATGGTATTTAACAAGGTTGAGTTACTAATGTTCCTGAAGATCAGGAAATTGCAAAATTCTTTTCAGAATAAAAGCCAACTTCAATCTCTCAACCCTTCATAGACAAAAATAAATCGCTACAGGTTGCTGGACATTCTGACCCATGTAGGGAAAGACTTGTGATGATCCTTGTTGCCACTACCCCCTAGCCCTGATGAGCTTTACCAAGATTGTCTTTTAGATCCTCTAAACTTGATAACACAACACAGTCATCAGTTTGGCCTCTGTCAGAATGCCACCAATGGAAATGCCTTGGTGGATGTTCCATCAGTGTATTTACATAACCACTATCACCTCCATATGATCTCTCCCAACCACGACCACCTACTATAATTTACAACTCTCACCTATCAAATTTACTGATTCATGGAAATGCGATCCCCACACCTTCATTTAACACAGAAGGTTTCACACAAATCTGTCTACATTGGTGGAGAGTTTATTATTTAATATCCATATGATTATCTCCGCTGAATACATAGGATTGCTTCATGCCGAACCTAAAATATAATTTCATGAATCAGGCAACAGTATTGAATACCAAAAATTCATCATATCATTAAAAGAGTTATAGATGGGTGTAATAAATGCTTCAAACTAACTGCAGTGATGTCTCGGCACTACAGGTATCCTACCTAAATATCATGTACAACTAGCCTGAGCACCTCAATTATGGTGTGGATTGTGCTCTGCCAATGTATTTAAAACTGGGTTAATATAAAAAGTAAGATACTAAGAAAAGCATATAATCGCCATTTTTATTTTCCTGGCGACAAAAGCCGTTCATATAAAATTGATTAGTAGCCATATTTCAGATGCCGGTATTACAGCCTTTTGATGATTTTTTGGACAAAGAGGGAAGTGTATTAATTTATAAGTGGCAATGGGAAAAAATTTCTAAGAGTGTACAATCAGCTGGAAGAGTTAGAATAGTTTCTACACTCTAAAGAGCCATAAAAGAAAAAAGGAGTATATATGGTACTAATAAAGAATTCACTTGGTACTTCATCCCTGCCAACTAACCTCACTTTGGATGTCTACGCAAAGCCACTGTACGATCCATGTACCATCACATTCCACGAACTGTGGGGAACCAAAAATTAACAATTGAAGAAAGGACCACTACATTAAGTCAAATCAAGTCATGTCTTAATTCGAGACCTACATGTCCATTGTTCAATGAACATAAGTACTCATTACTCACACAAGCTCAGTTTCTTTTTGACAAAAATTTTAATTCCCCTTCCTGATTCTGATCTTGTAGATTTAGCTGTTAACAGCTTGTCAAGATGGCTGTGAGTTCTGTAAACAATGCAGATTTTATGGCAAGGACGGTTGACTATATAATCTTACAACATAAGAAGTAGAGTTCTCATTATCCAAACTTGAAGCTGGGTGTTCTAGTCCTCATTACGGATGTCAACTCACCACCAATCGGTGATCAATAATTTTGGTCCAAGAAGCTCATTCTGGTTCTGTAATTTAGTGCAAGTAGTCACTAGTAGAAATCTGTAATGTGACTACATGCCTTTAAAATGGCAAATAAATAAAATAAGTCCATTTCTCAAATAAGTCTTTTTAATCATCTTGAGTGGACAATTTCATTGTAATAACATAATAACCTAAACATTGTTTTCAGTTTATTTATCTTATTATTAATTCAATTCATTCATATTTCCTTTTTATTTTTTAATTTGTTTAATTTTACATTGATGTTCCACAGATTGTAAAGGTATCAGTGTGCTCAGTGTACCAGTGTGCTCAGACAAGAGACATCTGCTGTGTGTGTGTTCAATTTACAGTCCATTACAATTTATAATGCATACTAACAAATGGTAATTTCTCTTCCAAGTACCATCTCAGTCAATAAGTAGATTATTTCTAGCCTTTATCCAAACCATTGTGGCATGTATACATTTTCTCTCTTACATTAAACGTAAAAAAAGAATAACAAAAATAAAAAGTTCTAAATGGCAATATATTAAGAGTAATTTCGACTCACAAACATTTTATTTAATTTAAACAATATTCTTTAGTTCTGACTTTACGGTAGGAAGTAATGTAAATAACAAACTTTAAGAGAGAAAACCATAAACTACAAAACTTCTACAAAATAATTAAAAAAATTTCATGCACACAAACAGAAAAAAAAGACATACCCTCTGTAGTTCCTTATGTTTGTTATACTGAAAAAAATCATTTGAGTTATACGTCTGGATTTATTTTCATCGTTAATGATAAGCGAGATTAATGATTTAAAATGAAAATACATACAATGAAAATTAATAACTGTTCTGACAACAAACATCCCTACACATTATAAAAGTCAATATAATATAAATCAAAATATCAAGGGAATTCTGACTGACCACACATACACACACACACACACACACATATACAAATGTTACATATATAATATATATGTATATATGCAGTCAAATAATTAATAACTCTAACTTTACATGTTTGTGGCCAGCCACTAAATACAGCACTGCATTAATATAATATACATTTTGCCTGAAATTAACAAAAATGCTGCTATCTAAAGCAGCTTTGATAAGAGAATCATTATCAAACACTGTCTGCAGATTGATCAATCTGAATTTCTGTTTGTGTTTGTATAAATGGTATTTTTCTAAAATGTTCAATTTTTTATTATTATCTTTTCTTTGTAACTGTACAAGAAATTCCAAGTAAATGTGATAATAATGACCTTATAAATCTAACGAATGTTGGTTTTTATGATAATAAAAAGTTAATAATTGCTAATGTTTTTAAATTTTTTACTAGATAATAAGTGTAAATTATTAAAAATATTGTTACTGATTCTAAGTTAAATATTTATAGGATCGACCATGCTGATAAAGAAAGACTACGTAATACTATTGTTAATAGCATCTATAAAATTAAAAATACACATATAAATAAGAAACTGCCCTTTAATAAAAGAAGAATTTATAATTTAAATGATTAATTGAAGAAAAATAATTGTACTATATTAAAATCAGATAAAAAAAAAATGTCAGTTAATTGAAGAATATAATAATTTAATGGAAAGGTAAATATAACTGATAATAATTTTAAACAAATAAAGACCCAACTAATAACTTTTTAAAGATTATAAAAAGGTTAATAAATATAAAGAAACTTTTGATCATGCTGATAGATTGGGTTATATATCCACACTACGTTACATCCATTTAAACCATTTGCCCCTAAACTTACTGATCTTTCTAAAATGTATAAGCAAGGTAACCCACTCTGTCAATTAACTTTAAATCTGCAACTCATTACTTTATTACCAAAATAATTGGTAAGACACTTAGATCCTAAAACTGACTATATAAATATAATGTAAAAAATGGGTATGCTTTGATTAAATTAAAAAATTTAACGATCAATGAAAATATTAGAATATTTTAACCAACATGTACCCTAATACTCCTATAGATCTTACAACTTATGTAACAAATAATGAATTAAAAAATAATAATGAAGACCCAAAATTTATTGAAAATATTCTTATCATTACTGCAAATATATGTCAAAAGAATTATTTCAAATTTACTAATGTATATTATATGCAAGAGAATACTTTACCGATGGGGGTTTCCTTTTTCGGCCATTATGACTGAAATTTATTTGCAAGAATTCAAAAGTAAAAGAGTTTATGGTATTACTCATATACACAAAATTCTATTATGGGTTCAATATGTTGGTGACATTTTGGTAATCTTTGACCCTATTAGAAATGACAAACATATTATAATACTGAAAAAACTCTGTTCTTATTATGACAATTTAAATATACATTTGAAACAAACACAGAACAATCAAGGTTTTTAGGTGTCAATATTGAAAACAATAAAGAGAACAAAATTATAATATCAGTATATAGAAAACCTACATGTAAAATAACTATTAACAGAGGATGAAATCATCCTTTGTCACATAAAGTTAATATACTCACGAACATGTTAAACAGAGCGATATATTACACACAGGACAAGGACAAATCAGATATAGAAAGTACTGCAATAAAAAGTGGATATCACACCTCATTAATTGATATTATTTACAGAAAACAAAATTAAAATATAGTAATGGTACAATACCAAAAAACTTATAAATAATACACACAGCATTGATAATATCTATATAAAATACTCTTACACTAAGACTATAGATACTATTGTATCTAGTCTTACTACTACATGGATAGACAAAAAAAAAAAATTTTTAATGTTTGTCTTGAATTGCTATTCTTCCATACATTACAGATCTGTAAATACAATTTTCTATCACCCTTAGTTTTAAATAAATTACACTTCAAAAAAACATTAAGGAAAAATATAATTAAAATCTGTAAAATTACAAACCATGTAAATTTTGCATGACCCTATCATTTTAACATAGGGTTAAAATGATTTCGCTAATGGTTTTCTTTTATAAATAGCCTCAGGTACATCCTGAATTAATGTTAAACAGTAATCAGCTAGTACGTTAGTATTCCAGTTCCCTTTATTTGGCTTTACCTCATAGAAATGTCTTGGTAGAAACATAAAATGTTTGTCACTTATGTCTCTGAGGTTGTCAGGAAAGATCCAGACGTGGGTGGAGGAAATGTATTTTCAAAGACATATTACATCCCACAGCTCGGTATGAAGTAAGAAGTTGATCAATAAGAAGTGACTAATATTGTAGTAATTATCAGATTTTTGTTTGGCAAGAAAATTTCTGCAAAGGTCTATAAATGAAGCCAAAGCTGCAATTTCTACATTATTAAACATTGAATTAAATACATCATCTTTGACCAACTCTCCTATCTGAGGACGGACCAACAAATATTTCTTTTTTAATTTTTCCTTCACTTACATTCAAAAATTTCTGCCAGATGTACATCTTTCCTCATTGCTTTTACAAACTTTTTCATTAGTCTTAGTTTGATATGGAGAGGGGTAAAAATATTATTTTGAGTTCAACTAAGGGCTCAAGAATAATATTTTTAAAGATACAGTTATCTTGTTCTTCCACTCTTTGCTAACATAATGTTTATCCCTTGCTTGGCTAACCCATTTGCAAAGAAAACATGTACTTAGTATAGCCTAACTGCATGCCTAACAAAATAACTTTCAAATTACCAAATATGTTTCAGCTATGTTTTATCACATCGTATCTCTCTTTTAAATAAATATCATAAGCAATTGGTATTGAAGGATATTTGTTACCATTGTGTAATAGAACCACTTTTAAACTATACTTTGATGAATTATGAAAAGGCGCCACTCCTTAGGTTTATGAATTTGTTTTAAGTACAAAATAAGCTCATCAATATTTGTGCAATAAACCAAATTATTTTCATCAAAGTGCTGAGACTTTTTGTCGGTTTCAAAAGCCTGAAATTTTAGTATTTTTTTTAAAGTAAATTCTAGCCTTGCAAGCTTGATCCTAACAGTTCAGGTTGATTTTTTGAAAAATTTACATTTTTAACAGTCATTTAATTCAGCTTGTGATGTAATAAGGGCTTCTTGGAAGATAATTCAAAATCAAATCATTGTTGTCTTCAGTACTGCCTGATTCTTCATCGTTGCTTTTGAAACTTTAAAACTGACTCAGGAACTGGAATAATTTCACTGCGAGGTACAATTACAGATTGCAATGAAAGATATTTTACAATATGTTTAAAATTTGTAGAAAATTCCAGACACACTGGTTAAATAAAAGTAACAATCAGTTACATGATCCTTTGGTTCACACCAAACCATACTTTCACTTTTAAGTGAAAGTACAAATGAAATGCTTTTTTAATTAAAGGTGTAATGTTTTTTTCTATTTGATCTTACAGTAAACTAACCCATAAATAACTAACGGCACCCACACCATATACACAATTTCTAGGCATTATGACACTACTGTTAACAAACTTAAGATAGCAATAAGACTGAACAAAATTAACTCATTCCTAAATCCAGTGCTTAATATAAAAAAACAGTCGTGTTTTCAGCTACATGTTTTAATGTCCACAGGCATGGTTAATCTTGTCCATGAAAGCTCACTCTTTAGTATTAGATATGATGTCATATATATGTGACTATGATATGATTTAATTCTTTGTCTAGTATTGTTTATTTATAGCTTAAAAATTATGTTAACAAAGTTAGATATAAGAAATAAGCTATCAAGTACAACACAGGTACTTGAAATGTTAACTATTTGTTGAAAATTTTTTTAAAAATCCTCGAAGTAAAAATTTAAATATTTAAAAAAAATGGAAGGTGATAGAAAGATTCGGAGTTCAAATTCGTTTTCACCATCAAAAAACAGAT
Organism: Zanna intricata; assembly: GCA_010016005.3. Taxonomy (NCBI): domain Eukaryota; kingdom Metazoa; phylum Arthropoda; class Insecta; order Hemiptera; family Fulgoridae; genus Zanna; species Zanna intricata. Next base: position 18,908 of record JAAAKQ030057368.1, read on the forward strand.
TAAAATCATGTATCGCATGTAAGAAAATATAAATTATTTTTAACAGTGTAATATTATTGAAAATGTAATTAATGTTTATACTGACGAAAAATATAAACCAGCACATAAATCAAACAGTCATATAAAACGACATTTAAAAAACCATAATGATAATTATGATATTAATAGTTTAAATAGCATCCATAAAATTACATGCAATGACTGTGATAAAATTCATATTGGGAAAACTAATAGATCATTTAGAGAAAAATTTACAGAACATTTTAGATATAAAAAAATAAAGTAGGACTCTCTAATATTGCCAACTATCTAATAGTGAATAAGTATTCCATTACTGACTAAAAAAATAATTTGAAAATAATTGAAATCACAAAAGAAAATTATAATAATAAAAAATATCAGACATTTTAGAAAAATACCATATGTACAAACACAAATGGAAATTCAGCTTGTTCAATCTGCAAACAGAGTTTGACAATGATTCTCTTATCAAAGCTGCTACAGATAGCAGCACTTTTATTAATGTCAAGTAAAATGTATATTAATGCAGTGCTGTATTTAGTGGCTGGCCACAAACATGTAAAGTTAAAGAGTTGTTAATTGTTTGACTGCATATATTATGTTATATATGTAACAATATTTTAATGTGCGATTTTGAAGTTTTAAAATAATTTGAATAACAAAAAAATCTTTAATTTTTACCAAGTGATGATGAGGAATTCCTCAAAAGCACTATAGGTATACCAATGAAAAAATAGAAATAAGATAAGAAATCTTATTTGATTCTGTACTGTGGTGGATTGTGCTGATTTTTGTTTTTTCTTATCAATTAGTACATAGTGAGATATGGGCAATAAAATAAATCATTTTACTAAATTTATATATACATAAACGCGGAAGTTTGTAGCAGGTTCTGTCAGTCTGTTTGTTTACAACATTATCATGCGAGAACTAACCAAAAGATTGCTTTCAGATTTTCAGGTTATCTTCATGTTATCCTAGAGAAGACCTTAAGCTATTGATCAAAGACTAGGCCTCTTGAGGATGAAGTTTTCCTGATCAAAGTTCTGTGTACTTACAGTCTGTTACATATACAGTTACTGTAGTTACAATTCTGTCTTTAATAAATTATCTTTTGTAGGTATTTGTAAAGTCCAAATTTTTTAATTGCTATTTATAAGTATTATTCTCACAATCATGAAGATAACATTGGGAAGGGCAAGCGAAGCTCGCCTTGAGTGGCTGTTATTTTACTGAAATGAATCTTTTAAAATTCATGTGTTTCGATTTAATCGCCCCAGATGATTTTCTCATTAACTATGTGCAACACATAAATGACCTAAACAAAAGTTACTCAGATAGGAGGGGGTCACCTCATGGTGATCTTGAATTGACCTTGACTGTTATTGCAAGATCACACAATTTTTTTGAATTGGAATGACCTATTTTTGATCCCACCAATGAAAGATACAGGAAATTTTATATTGAAATGTGTGTTCACAATGTGATCTTTGATATTTTTTTCGGAGCGTTTCATGAGGTGTTCCCCTCTAATCTGAGTAATTTTTGTTTAGGTTTTTTTTTTTTTTTATTGTGCGTAGTTTACAAGAATATCACTTGTATCAATTAAAATAAAACACCCCATAAAGTATTTCCATCATTACAAAAATTTATTATAAAAAAAACTATTATAATTACAGCAGTGCAGTTTGCAGCAAAACAAATAAAAAATTATCAAGTTTATTTTATACCGATTTGCTGCAGGTAGAGAGCACTGTGATCAATTTTTTTATAAAATGGCATCAGTCCAGTAGAAAACTCAATGTGTATTGTGGTATTACAAGTCAAAATCACTGACTACTGTGCAGCAAAATTTTAGAAGGGAATATGGCTGACCAGCAGCTGATAGCAAAACTATTGTTGTGTAGTATACAAAGTTTAAGGAGAGTAGAAGTGTCAACCTTTCACAAGAAGGACAGCTATCCATTAGTGAAAATTAAGTTGAGGTTATGCAGTAAGCATTTGTACATAGCCTTTCCAAATGTACCCACCATGCATCTCATCACCTACAGATTCCCTGGTTAACACTGCACAAAATCTTAACAAGGAACAGGAGGTTGTATACCTGTATATAAGGTTCAGATATTGCAACATCTACAGCCAGATGACAGCCCTTGTAGTGTTGCCTATGCGACAGAGATTTTTCAACAAACTGATAACAACAATGAGTACCTGCAGCGTGTGTGTTTTCAGATGAGGCTATAAGTAAACATAATATGAGAATATGGGGCTCAGAAAATCCATACTTTATCATAGAAAAAATTAGAGACTTCCCTAAAGTGAATGTGTGGTATGGTTTGATGCACAACAGAACCACTGGTCTCTTCTTTTTCAATGAGCATCAATAATAGCTAACATCTACCTAGATATGTTGCAACACTTTGCTATATACCTCAACTAAATGTCTTGCAGCCTAGGGTGGTTTTCCGGCATGATGGCGCACCACCACATTGGGGATTACTAGTTTAGTATTTTCTTAATGAATCATTTCATGACAGATGGATTGGGCTCGATAGTCCCACTCCCCCTGGCCACCACGATCACCAAACATAACTCCCTTAAGACTTTTTTCCTCTTAGGTTATGTTAAGGACAGAGTCTACATAACATCTGAACCTGATCTGGACTCATTGAGACAGAGAATAACTGAAATTGTCGCTAGTGTGACTGAAGAAATGTTGACCAATACACTGCATGAAATTGATTATCGGTTGGACATTCTACAAGTGACAAAAGGTACACAAGTTGAAGTTTATCTACATGGTAAAAAACACTTGATAATTTTTTCTTTCTTTTGCCAAAAACCACACAGTTGTAACTGAAATAGTTTTTTTGCAATAAATGTTTATAAATCATGGAAAGACATTATGATAACCTGCATGTGTTATTTATATATATATATATATATATGAAAATGAAATAAAATACTCTTTTATGACAATCTGTATATATATATATATATAATTAATTCATAGACTACAAGGGTCTTTAACTTAATTTTGTAGACATTAAGAACTGAATACAAAACTGATAGACTTAGTATTCAGATTTACAAATTAAATGTTTTTTAAAAGTATTGCAAAAGAATACTATTTTTTTAAGTGAATTCCTAATTTCCAGTATTTTTTCCTTCACATGGTATCTTTGCTTTTTTTATGTTATTATTTTAACATGTTGGTCGTTTTAGGATGTGCTGAATGCCTTTGATTAATACTACATATATCACATGTATCTATGAGTTCTTAATTTCCATTTGAACACTATTCAATTATATTTACATAGCTCTGAATAATGCTTTGCCATCTCTACTCTACTTTGAGTTAGGGCAGACTATTTTACTTTTTTATCTTATACCCTGGACAATACTCTGCTGGTACAATTATTAAAAGAAAGAACGACGTTAAATCGTTATTGAAAAAAAGATCTAAAACTAAATGGCCATTTCAATAAACTATCACTACACTAGATAATGTAATATATAAAAAATCAAACTGAAAAATAAATAATAGCTAATAACTTACAAGGCATTATAAAATGAACTATTAACAGAAATATTATGTAGTGTTTTACAAATATTGTTTTATTGTTAATTAGCAGTAATTATTATCATTAATTCTTTTATTTGTTTACCATTTTACATATTTTATAACTACTTATGAGTAACATAATGTTTATCTAATTCTAGATTTTAAATAATTTTCTTCTTTTTTTATAAATATTTTTTGAAGTTTTCTTGTTCTCTAACTTAAAAAAAATTAACTGATTAAGTTAATAGCTTTGTGAAACTTTCTTTTTTTTAATGATGAATACTACATTTTATTTAACTTAAAAAAATAAATAAGTTCATTCTAAAATAACTGTGAGTGCAAGTCAAAAATAACAACAATCTTGGCATAAGATAACTTCAAGGTTGATATACTGCCTTCTGCATATGTGTAGGTGAGTTGGTACAACTGTGGTCACAATGAGATTTGATCCTAATTAGTGTCATTTGCCAATGAGATAAGTTGCTTTCAAAAGATGTTTTATATTCTGTTGTATATAATGCAACATAAATCAAGAAAAATGAGAACCATTAAAATCCATTTGAAATACTAATACTACATTTTATAGTACTAATACTAAAAAAAAGTACTACAAACAAAATAGTTACTTAGTTCATTTTGTAGTTGCTACTAAATGTAGTACACAACTCTAGGAACCACTTTGAAAAAAAAAAAAAAAAAAAATATATACATTGATTATTACTTGGTTATATATATTGGAATGATAAGTGATGACAATAAGCCAAGTATCTAGGCATACTACTTAGAAGTCTCAGATTATTTACACAATAGACAACTTTTAACTTCAAATCTACTTTTAAAAAATAACACTAAATTGTAAAATCCATTTTATAAACAAATCATGCAAATGAATAATTAAACATAAACAAGAGCAAATATAGTACCAGTGGCATTTCATCTTCAGAATCTGGTTCACTTTTAATAGCAGTTGAATTATAATCTGATTGGCTGGAGTTCGCATAATCCTGGTCCATTTCATCTCCACCTTCTTCTGATACAACTGAATCCTCAGGTTCTTCTTTGATTTCAACTTTTATTTCTGGAATGACTTCAGGAAATTCTTCCTGTTAAAAACGAAAGAAAAGAAATCATAGCACTTATCTTTTAATAAATATCATTAGTTAATACTTATATCCTTGAAATTTACTATCAAATACACTTTTTTAATTAAACCTGCTGAGATTTCATTCATGCACCAAATTTCCTAAAATGGGACAATTTTTGTTTGTTGTGATGTTAAAAGTTGTAATACGGTTCTTACATATTAAATACTAACTGTAAACTGGTAGAGCCATCATTTATCAGATAGCTATACAAATACTCTGTGAACTAATGAAAATTATTCATTAAAAATAACTTTTACTGCTAACCCTGCACCAGTTCTTGAGTTCAGTGAGGGATGAGTGATGTCACATACTTCACACTGTAGAGATCAAAACATTTCAATTATGATATTCATTTACAAAACTTTAACACTACATATTATTTAAGCTTAACTATAATTGTCTTGTCTTGAATGTTCCTTAATGGTTCCTCACAGTTTTTCAATTTACGGCATAGTAAGAATAAAACATAAAAATCATTCTGAACAGTTTAAATGTGTGGAATGATTATTATACTTGAAAAATAAAAACTTAACAGTTACAACCAATTTATTTATTATTTTATCTTTTAAAATTATTTTTTACAATGGTTATAAAATTTCTTAATCTAGCAAAGATAAATTTTCAGTAAGTTTAGAGTAACTAAAGAAAAAAAAATAATAATAAACATACAACTGCATAAGAACAGAAATGCAGAATATTTGCAGTGGAGTGATCATGTTATCTTTTACCTCAATTAAGTGGTTAACCGATTGGATCCCCCGACCACTTCTGAGACATTCCATGCTATCATGGTCATCACTTGAACTCTAATCAATATTGTGATTTTCATCACTAAATGTCAACACTGTTATTTCCCATTCAATAATAAAACTAACGATAATGTCGGATATAATTGCATCTTCAAAAACTGTGTTTTAATTAAATGATCTTCATAACCAATTTATCATCAAGTGTAACCAATTCAAATGCCATTTCAATTAGTTACCTAAGCACATTCAGTGACAAATCATTGGCCCAATACTTCAGAGACCCATTTCTTACATATTTGGTTCTGACCTCCTTTTTCTGACCTATGTATGAAGAGGAATTCTTCTATGCAGTAATTTGGGCACATGTAAGAGTGCAAACCTTATAGCAAAAACAGCACTGAAGGAAAGAACCCAAGGAACCAAATCATTAGGAGAAACAAAATTAGTATTTATAAACAAAATAATAGTTCAAGATCGGAAAAAAAGTGGTGAAGCCTTATTGGAAAGATAAAAACTTCCTTAATTGTTTGAATGGCCCCTAAAGAAAAAAATATGTATACATTTATTGTAATATAGAAAAAATTTCAGACAGATTATATTTATTATACTGATATTAGTTTATATTATCACATTTCCTTTATTAAGTTACATAAAAAATGTTAAAACCGTGTTACAGCTTTTGTATCGATTCAGTATGTTGAACCATTCTAGAGTCACAAATTCCTGAAAAGCTGGAATTTAATTTTTAATGCCTCAAAAATTTAGGTCATGAAATTTGAAAGGTTTCAGCAGCAGGCTGACTCATTATTTTAAGTAATTATTGGATCAATAGCAGACACACATAGAAGAGGAATTACTGAATGTATCAAATTTTATCAAAGCAGATATATAGAATCTGATAAAACAGTAATCAATATCTACTGTTATTGAAAGTTATAACTGTTATTATTCTAGTACCAAACATACAACCACTCACCTTGATCCTAACTTCTTTTTTTATTTCTTCATTAATTGATGTATTATATTTTTCTGAAAAAAGTAACGTAATATTAGATATAACATTCACTGTTTAAGGAACATAAATTAAAATCCATTGAGACAAATCAAAATCCATTAACTAGAAAAATACAATTCTATAAAACAATTTTTTTCAGTTATGAAGTCTGTAATAACCAATATTCAAACTAAAAGCAAGCTATTCAATTAATTCCCAATGTATAAAAATTAAATACTTAAAAATGGTTTAATACAATCTTACTAAATAAAATATATATTTTTTATGTCAGAAGTTATGAAAGCGTAATGTCAGTCAGTGATTTGTAAGAAAATAAATTCACATGATTAACAAATAAGTTTTAAAACAAAGAGGTATGATCCTAAAATGTATCTTTGGGCTAGTAAGAATCTTAAACACATTAACTGATTAAAACAGGTAACTTGAATTGAAAACGATTCAGATTTATTTATATGATCACTTTAAATGAACGCTCATTTTAATAAGGAAAAACAAATTTTTCTATACCTTAACTGAAAAAATTATTAGGATTACTTAGCAAAGGCTACTGATTAACCCGTAATATTATTAATGCAGAATTTCAAATGACCATTACAAAAGAATGATACTCTTAACACAAATAATCAAAGTTAAAATGTAATCACTACCAATAAAATATCTTAACATTTACCTAAACGATTTTTGTTATTTGTTAAACATTAAAAATTAATATCAATTAAAATTGTAGAGTCTACTAAATCTTTAATTTTTAAACTTTGTTCTTCAAAAAGTCTTTCAGTGCTAATAAACAGCATTATCTTCAGCAGTTTCTAATAAAATGTTAATGGCTCCCAAACATTAACAATGTCTAATGTTCAATTTGTGTTTGTTCAGTTTACATGAAGTATTTCTCAAAATTAATCAATTTGTAAACTACATATAGTTTGTCCTGACTATGTATAAAATTCACATGTTATTGTTAATTAATTAGTTAATATATATATAAAAATACACGCACACATTTTTTTTCTCTGTAGCTCATTAAACATCCCAAGGCAACCAGACCTGCCATTAGGCATAACTCAATCTCCTCGGAGTGTCATGGCAGCAATCTCTGCCTTCCCTGAATTACCCATCCAGGGGACACACCCATCAGGGTCTCCCCAGCGTTACTGGAACACATCAACTTCCTGTTCTGGATAGCCAATGTGCCCCTCTGCTGGAGAACTACCCTTCCCAGCCCTAATCTACCAGCTTCAGTTACGACCTTTGCTGATCACGACTCTCTCACACCTTGAGGGTTCTCAATGCCATCATCAGGGAGCCCCAACCAGTCCACTATTGCATTTAGGCGGACCAGAACACTCTAGGCATAGAGACTACCTCCCTGACCCTACATGCCGTCACGTTTCATCCCCCAACTCCCTGATCTTTTAGAGTTGTTTATATATATAAAACACACTCACATTATCCCATCCCAGTCTCCCTTGCTCATCATCTTTTTTCTATTATACATAACAGAATTGATTTCATTTTTGATTCTTGCAGAGTTTGTACATACAGGTGAATGCATGCCAAAGATTGGGCAGAAACAATAAATTTTATAAAAACATATTAAAAAAGCAAACCTAGCAAAAGTAAAATATATTTTTAACCTTTTTTAGTATGGCCACTGACAAAGTGAATTAGTGACTTTGCGAAGGTGTTGATACTTGTAAAAGGTCCTTTGTAAAAACAAATTCTATAAATGTGAAATCAAATGCTCAACAACCTTTTTAAATTCATTTGCTTAATAAACATGAGTAGTCGGATACATTTTAAATTGCAAAGATAAATTTGTTAATTACTCTAACTGCTGATAAAAGATAATAAATTAATAAAAACAATCTGAATAAAAATAATAATGAACACAAAGAACAAATAATGAACTAATTCAACAAACAACTGACAAACACTTCTGTTTGTCACTTTATCTTGCAGTATGATTCACTGCAATGAATCATGCATTATTTTCAGCATTTCTAATGCAAAACATAGATATACCTAATCAAAAATTGTTCTTTTTCATGATTAAAAGTACAAGTAATAAGAAGATGAAAATAAATCCTAATTCTATTAAGACAAAAATTAGTCATAAGCTTTGTACACATCAATCCATTTGTATTAGACCACATTAATCTGAATGACAAATATGTATTGCTTTTGTTTGAAATGGCAGGGGATGGTACATTGCTGATCTTTTTGCTTATTGCACTATAATTACTTACTTACAAGGCTGAGTAGCACATTATATTATGATAGTTTTTAATTTCATTAATCAATTTTTACAATGGGATCAAAGCAAAATAATTATAAAAAATTTAATTATATTGAACTATTTGTATTATTTCTTAGTTCCTTGAAATCTAGCTCAACTGATATGTTAATATAACATAAAATTACTAATAAAAAAACTCAGTTAAAGACAGAAAAGCAAAATTATGAGTGAAATACAACACGATTTTCCAAATAAAATATTTCTTACATGTAATATAATTCTAGTAACTCAAATTTGTTAATTTATAGTGAAGTAGTAACAACAAATCCCAATTCGTAAGTTTTAGAATAAAATATACTTCTGCCCAACGCAAACTAAAAACTTATTTGCTGAAATGAATGGTTTTCAACAAACAAATGTATGAATGAAAAACATGAGCACATGTCTAATACATGTCATCAATATTAGAAGTATAGGGCACATAACATTCAGGATTAATAAGTAGGAACAGAATTGAGAATTAATAATGTAACCTTCACATCAAAAGTGTTAGTAGATCAAATGTGTTTAGAACAGCTATATTGTAAAAAAAATTCAAATAGGAGTAATTTCCTCTCTAAGACTTTCCATCTTGTAGGATCTGTTGTTTTATCTCATTCCCATGTAAAATTTATTTTTTCATTCAGTAAATAAATTAATGACTTACGTTTTTAAGTCATTTCCCTAGCTGGCCTGCTTCACAAATCATAAACCGAAACATAACAAAACTATACATCATAACATCTTACATAAAAAATCATTAGTCAAAAGCTACATATGTAAATAAATATATCGCATATTAAAACTTAATTAAATTCAGCAAAACATACAACAACCAATTTAACACATTCAATAAAAATATAAACATTTAACTATTAATATGAGAAGTATAATAAATGAGATTAATGTAACACTGTTCTAGGTATTTTTCCATAAAATTAACTTAAATATTTTACAATTAAATCAAAGACAATTTCTTTAGATTTCCACAGGATACCCGTATCATATTTAAAAAACTACTGACCAAATAATCACATCACACAGTAAAAAGAAACACAACTTCAATGTTTAGCACTAAAAACATACCCTAAATCTCTAAAATCATTCACTGCCAAAGCTTTATACAAGGATTATCAAAAACACTATTTTTATACATTATTTTTTATGAAAAAACTGAAAATGGCAAAACTAATATAAAAGATCTATATCTCTACATTGAAATAGTACAATATCCAATATTAAAATGTAAACAAACTAAATATAAATAAACTTGCGTATCAATTATTTAAATAAAATAAAAAGAATATTGAATAGTTATATATTTACATAAAGATGTATGTATATATACTGGGTTAACAAAAAAAAAACTGTACATGAAATATGACTTCAGAAACAAACATATATCTTTTAGTCCAATGAAAAAACTGATATTTATAATATTAATTAAAAAAAATTACAAACATCAATTAATACAATATCTCTAACAAAAATTGAACAGGAGGAGCAAAATAATATTTGTTAACAAAATCAGTTGTTGATAGCATCACCAACACACCAAAACTTTACATTTCTGTAGCTAAAAGAAATCTACTGTAACAGTGGAACAATAAGCAACTAAAAGATTACGTAAAAAAAATAAAAATGACAATTCAAGTAATGAAATGAATGTACCCGGAGAAGAAATTTCTCTCTTTGTAAGAAAAAAGACTGAAATACAAATAAAACAAATTTTTAAAATTACTTAAGCATCATGAAATTAAAAATGGACTGAAAATTAAAAAGTGAATTAGTCTGTTAAACTCTTCCTTTTAACTGAATTATATTGTTTCATCACATCATCAGTTAAGTCAATATGATAACCTCTATTGAATTACTTTTCAAATTTACTCGTATTAATAGGTCTGCTTACAAATTCATTTAACTTTAGTTTATATTTAAATTTTAAATACAATATTTTTCTAATTGCTCAATTTAATTAATGTTATTATCTACTTATTCAATTTTCATATTTTCTGTTATAATGTTTACGATAAGTTTTTTCTAATGGAGTTAGTTTTATGTTGAATGTTTTTATATTTATATTTCCTTTTGCTCCCACATACTCTAAAAAATTTATTTTAAATAACCTGTTGCTTTTTCTTATATAAAAGTATTCATACTGATCATTTTTTATCTTAAAAATACTGGTTATTATATTTATTAACAGGTATTAAACAATAGAAAGATAATTAATTTAAACTAGCAGAAAGGAAGACATAAGGCTTGTGATACTGTAAAAACAAATAA
>JAAAKQ030057369.1:0-12576 GCA_010016005.3 Zanna intricata
CATTTAACTTCGAAAAGAGTTAGTTAAGTATTGAAAAGAAGCGGTAAGGTTTTTAAACGGACAAAGCAGCATGAGTTACGTGCTTGATTCTTGTAACAAATAGTAATTGAATTGTGTGTTGTAAGTGGTAGCTTACGTTATATATATATAAGAGGGGGAGTGGGAGGGGGAATCATTCAGTATCCGAATGAGGTAACGGTTGAATGAAACTTGTGTATTCCCCTGTCTATCTTACTTTGTTTCCGATTATTATTTCCCTCTCTTTTTATCGGCTTTACCTTACTCGCTTCATCTTTTTATCTTCAAGGTGGTCAACATCGAATTATACACCTGTGTACAATATTCTATCGGATTCTTCTTTTTGTTTTGTTAAATGCACTAAGTTATTTATTTTTTATGGGTTGCAGTTTTTTTTTTATCGTATTGTATTTTATAAGGGTTTTTTTCTTTACTCTGTTATGTATTAAAATTTTATCTTATACGATTTTTTATTTTTTTAAGAAATCAATTTTTAACTGTATGTGATGGTCTTTTTTAATCGGTTTTCTTTTATGTATGTTTTTATATATTTTATTTTTTATTCCCATCTTTTATTAGAAATAAATAAAATCAGAGTTACTTTTTTAAATAAAAAAAAAGAGAACTTTTCTAAGTGAAAGAATTTTATTTTCATATAGTTTTCTTAATATTATTCATTTTTAAATAAAATTGATTTATTATAAATAGAACTTTATTTTTCTATTACCTATATTTATTAAACAAGTTTTAAAATGGGACGATTTAAAAAAAAAATAAGATGTAAATTTTTTTATGTTAAATTTATCGATTGTATTTTTACTTCTGTTTCGTAATAGAATATAAATTGATCGATTTATAGGTATTTTCTGTTAATTCCTTTTTTATTTTATTTATAATTTGTTTTTTTATCATTTTAAGACTTTAAGGAATCACAGAATTGTCAGAAAGTATAAAACCGTTGTAATTCAAAGCATAATAATAGTAATAATTAAAAACTTTAATTTTAATTTAGTCCTCCAGATTTGATCTTTTTTTCCAGATATTTTGAATTTCCATACGATTTATTTATTTTATAATTATTTTATTTATTTATTATAATCACATATTTATTTTATTATTACTTCAAGGCAGTTATTGCAGCTGTTCCTTTATTTAACTATTGAATATCCAACTTACACCATTCCTAACAATTTTCTATCACTGTATTATTTATCGATCAGAATAGAGTACTTATGTATTTTTGCTTTCTGTTTCGCTCTTATGTAGAGTGCAAATAATGTTTAAACCTAATTCAAGAGTAGTTAGATAATAATCCCAAAACCTTTAAATCATGATTTTTATGAATTTGTCTTGCCTTTATGCTTTCAAAAATTGTTACTTTGCGTTATCATGGTTACAGAATGGTTTCATCTTTTAATATTATGTTAGGAGGTAGATTTTTATTAATTAAAAAAAGAAAAAAATTATTGTCAATTGATGCATTGTTTTTAATAACTATACCTAGAGCCAGAATATTTCAGTACAGCAACATTTTTACTTAAGAGTTTTGCGGTGAAGAACTACTTTGAAATAAGGTAAAATTATGACTGAGGATATATATATATATACAGGGCCCTGTATATATAAATATATAGTTGGCTTATGTACCATCGTGTAGAACGTATTAACTTAAACGTATAAATAAATGTCTAATGTACCCGCTTTGCTGTTTTTACCAGTACATTCCTTTTAATTAGATGTAAAAGAGTTGAAAGAGAAAAAAAATCATACGAGTTTTAGAAACGAAGATGCATTCATTAACTTGTTAAACGTATTCAGTGAACTGTTATTTTGCGGTGACGTCACAATTTAGTTAGCATTTAGAACCGGTTGTTCGGCCTAGTCCGGTATGTACATATACCAGCTACTCATCTTAGTTTAAATACTACTACACGTAACTTACGCCTAGATTTACTCGTTACTGTTGTGAACTACTAGTGAACACAATTTTTTTTTTTGTTGAAACCGGTTTTCCCATTATTTTTACGTCTAATTTATTCTGTTTTATCGGTAAATTTGTTTCAATATGATTGAAACATGAATAGTTTCCTTTTATACTTTTAATATGCTTTCATCCGGCTATAATCGACCATTCTCTTTCTGTGATGACTTATTATTATTATTTAAATTAGTATTCTTAGCACGAATTTATTTAATTGATTAGCCGTGTAGTTGAAAATTTATGTCGTTTAAATTAAATTATGTCCTCGAATTACGTTTTCTGATTTATTATTTGTTTTAATGCATTCTATTCGTGTTTGTAAGACTGAAGGATGAAACAGTTTCTTCTTAGTAATATGTTACTTCATAACGGTTAATCATTTCTTGGACGTTTTAAAAGTGTTTTTTTATGGGTCATTTATATTTTTGCGTAGAAAGTTTCTTGATTGTTATTATCTATTCAGGGACGTAAGGTTGTTAGAATAAAAAAAAAAATAAGTATTTACGCGTAAAACATTTCTTCTTTGTCTTGAACTTTGTTAAAGTTCATTGTTATCAGTTTTAATTTTTTTTTTTTTAAATAAAATTAAAATTTCTGTTCTTATCGTGATCTTACTTAATTATCAAAGTTCCGCGACGTTTATTTGTTTTGCATTTTGTGCTATTATTCTTACTATGAAAATGAGGGTAAAAAAATCTAATTTCCATTATTATTTTACATAAAATTGGTCTTTTCCAGTTTCTGAATTGTATCATATTATAGCTTTTTATTTAAAATAAAATTAGTCTTTTCATTTCTAATTCCCTCGCTATTTCGCAATCAGAAACGCACCGATTTTTATAGTGTAATGTACACATACATTCGATTAACAAGTAGACCGCACCCACAAGCATGAAGTTTCAACTTGCCCACCACTGTGACTCACTGGATAAATCCGTATGAAAAATACACTACAAATGAACTTAACCTCAAATTGAGGTTATATCTGTTTTTAACTTTTGAATTAAGCCCAACTCAGAACGACTAGAGACAATTTTCATCAAATTTTCACACGCATACCTTAAAATACACTACTTTTTTTTAACCTCCGGAACCATCGTTAGGTATTAAATCATAGAATGAGATAAGTGATTTGTAGCGTGTGTGAAAAATGCCATGTCTGACTGGGATTCGAACCCGGACCTTCGGATCAAAGGCCGGAGATCCCGGCCTTTAATACATTACTACACATATCTACCGGCTACATATCAATTGCTAATAGATTTAGAAATTTTCTATCCGCAAAATTGTATAAATGAATCGTGTTTTCCCACTCTTCATTTCTCAAAACATAATGAACATTCATTTTCACACACACACCTCCCCCCCCCCAATCCCACCATGCAATTGAAAATAATACCTCAAATTTAGATTGTGTATCTGTTTTCGACCTTAAATCCTAACGTTAACTCGGTAACGACGTAACCAATCTGTAACAAATTTTCACTAGCATAACTTCAGATACACTTATAAACTTATCTAAATTTCAAAGAAATTGATGTACTAGTTTTGAGGATTTTTGAGCTACAAAATCTTACAAATAGGTACATATGTGTGGGTGTCTGGAAAGAATCTACATTTTAAGTAAATGGTATTTTCGTAATTCTCACACATCAAAACGTAAGGGAAGATTCATTTCTACCCACCAGTCTCATCGTGTGACCGAAAATAATACCGTACTTTCTACGAAATTGATACCGCACTTTCTTAAAAAAAAAAAACAACCGCACATACAGTCATTGATTAATCATTTAGTAAATCTACAAATAAATAAAAATAATTTTCCGTTAATAATATTTTAACAAAGAAAAAAAAAACCAAAAATGGTTTTTATGTTATTAATTTTCCGTTAAAAATAATTTTAGCTCTTTGTCAAATAGGTGTTTTATGATTAAAAACTGGCGTTCATGTTAGTTTGCCAAGCAAAAAAGTATATATGACACAAAATTGTTACGACGCAAATGAGATGGTATTTATAAATAAATGTGATTAAATATTTCCAGCTTTTTTTTTTATCCTTTTAGAGAAACTGGAGCAGTTCCTTTCTATTATCCGTTGTATAACAACCTACCATTCATGACGCGATGTGTGTAATGTAATTACGTGATCTGAATAAAAAATATTGATTTCGCCTCTTTACGGTAGATTTAGAGTTGAGAATTATTATGGGTTTTTTTTTTGTTGTTATCTGACATTCATTTGTTATAAAATTTACTTATATAGATTACATCTTTGCGGTAGTTAATGTGTCCCAGTTGTTAAATATTTATTTTAAGCATCAATTCTTTTTTATTATTTCATACCAGAAAAACTGATAATTTAGAAATATTCAAAATGGGTGAAGAAATTGAGGAAAAATATTAGATGTTTAATAGAAGATGTATTTTAAAACATGTATTTCGCGATTCATACTGCGGAAATTGAGTTAGACTAGATTAAAAAGCTGTTAAAGAAGTGTACTCTCTTATTTACTTTTTGTAAATAAATCCTAGTAATCAAATAAATCTGTAAGTTTCAGAAATATAATGATCGATTAATAAATGTATTCAGTATTTCCAGGATATTATTAAACTAGTTATTAGACTTAGCTCATCGTCAAAGATATAAAGCGACTCCTTTTATAGTTTTGTACGTACAGTACATTACTGATTCGATATGATGTAACGGTTTGAACATCGTGTAGAAATCACTTTTATTTTTAGTGGAGATGGTTATTGTTTATTTTAAAATCGCTTTCTAATTTAACCAATGTTTAAAGCTAGTAATTCCAAGTTTCACGGATGTAATTTACTTATGTTATTAAAGATATCGAAAGAAAAGGAAAATTGCTAGTTTCTTTGTTATCGAATTAAATCTTTTGACTCGTTGCTTGCGCCTAGTTTTTCGTGATTCTTTAATCTAACAAAACTACGTAAAGTCGTGTTGTTGTGTTGTGCGGTCGTTGATTATTAACAACCGGTCACTAACCTCTTTGTTTTGTAACGTTCTCCAGTTTCAAGAAGAAAAAAAAAGAATGAAAAGAAATAGTAGACGAATAGAGAAAGAAAGATTTATATGACAACGGTCGGGTGAGATCGTACTAAAGAAAGGCGACCCTACCGACTGGAAAAAAGTATCAGATTAAATCGTTCCCTGGAAAATTATATTATTGTTATCTGAAATAGTTTATATTTTCTTGTGTGTTATTTTCATTCTTTTATCTTAAACGATGGTTTTGATTACCCTTAATCCAATTTAATTGTATTATTTAATCGTCATAAGTTAATTACGTCTATAATCGATACATGAAGCCGTTATTTGATAAAAATGAATTATAAAAAAGAGGTAGACAAAATATGTTATTAGATTATCATAAAATTTATTTTTAAATGTCAATTTAATTTTAATTAAAAGTCAAAATGTTTGGCAAAAGTCAAAATTTATTTTTAAAAGATTTTTTAATTAAATTTTGTGAAAGCAGTATCTGTTTTTTTTTCATGTATGGAGTTATCCAAACTTCCGTTTAAATAAATATTTCTTTATTAGTTTGATTATCTTTAAAAAGATTGGCATCAATATGCAGCATCTTAAAACCGAACCACCACAGACTAAACACAGTTATCAATAGAATTTTATAAAAGAAATGAAAATGTAAATCTAACTAAATCATGTATTTACATTTGCAAACGTTTACATATTTTTACAAAAGATGTTTAAGTGAGCGGCCTGCGTAGCGATACACTTCTGTGCTTGAATGATCGATCATATTGAGATTCACCTGATGTAAAATATTATCAGTTCCATCGATATAGCCGGCCTCCGTGGCGCGAGTGGTAGTATCTCGGCCTTTCATCCGAAGGTCCCGAGTTCGAGTCCCGATCAGGCATGGCATTTTTCACACACGCTACAATTCATTCATTTCATCCTCTGAAGATATATCCTAACGGTGGTTTCGGAGATTAAAAAAAAAAATTTCGTTGATAGTATGAGGATTCGATTCGTAAACTCTCTTTTTCAAATAGCCCCAAAGGAATAATCGCAACTAGATAAATTAGGCGGGTGGGGGATGAGGAAGCCACCGCCTTCTGCTGAAATCTTGTTCTTATGTAAAAGCTACATGAACACGTACTAGTGTATTTTTTGATTTGTGACACGTTGCTCCATCTTTTTGGAGGAAGCCGTACTGTTTTTCACGATCTTTTAACTGAGGGTAGAATTTTAAAAAAATTGTACGGTACAGTTCTGATTTGACAGTGCGATCATGTTCTCTCCACTGAACGATTACCAGAAACAGCGCACCATATACCAATGTTCTCATGTAAAAGGGACAGTTGAACATCTGTAAAAATTTTCAGTCATCCGATACCTGGTGTTGTGCGATTTAACATGTTCAGATAAATGAAACCGTGCCTCGTTGGCATGAAATACGAGTACATCTGGTCTATCTGTTCATCGACGATGTTTTTGAGAAGCCGATCTCAATAATTACGAAGAGTCGGTTTGTATTTTCTCTTAAGTTCCTTGGATAAGGTTACAAATTTAAATCATTAAAGATCTTACGGTAAGATGTGTATTATTTTATGATAGAAATATTTGAATATCGACTGTGCCTTCTAAAATCCTAACGGGACATCGCCTATTTCGTTTTACATTTGAAACCTATCTTATTGCAAGCCATTTTTTTAACCGAAACGTGTATGCTGCTCTTTACTGGGGTACGGGAATTCAGAAATTTTCCCGCGAATACTTACGCGTTTCTTGAAAGGATTCAGAATACACATAAGCTTCCACTATAGTAGTCTTTTCCTCGATCGAATTAGAAGTTTTTTAAAACAACATTTGGCAAGAAGGAAATTTTATTGCACTGAAACAGGAACTTTATGACTGACAATGACAGACGAGAGTACTAACATTTATTATCAATTGTGGGGCTAGTAATAGCTGTTACGGTAGCAGCTTTAAAAATGATCTCAAATAACTGCATTTCGTGCCAATTTTGGTTTGATTTAAGTTTTTTATCCGGTATAACTTTTATATTTTTAAGGTTTTTCTTTTGTAAGGGTGAGGAGGATTGACTTTTATTTATTTAAATTTTGCTATACAGACTTACTAGCTCAAAACGAGACTAATTTTTGAGGATTTTTCTCTATCAATGTTTAAACTAATTTCATTATGATGGCAATGTAGAGTGAATTGTTTAATTTAATTTGTTTTTATGTATTTATTTTCGTTAAAAGTTTCTTGAACTGTTTAAAATATATATAAACCTGATTTGTAAATCGTTATTTTATTATATTCTTAATATAAATTTGATATAAAATTTCATACAATTCTTGTTATTCTGTATTATTCGTTTTGTAGATGATGTATTGTATTTGAGTTGTTCTCTAACTCATATCTCTATTTCAGCTTGTTGAGTTCCTGTTAGTTATTTTCAAGCGGTATAAATAATACTGACATTACATTAAATATCTGTTGAAATGTCAATTTAGTGCAAATAGAATAGCAGCAAGTTGTTTAATAACGTTTATCATTTTCAGTCACACTGCGTTTCATTACACACACATACAAACGCGCGCATGCGCGCTCGCTCGCTCACCCTCTCTCTTTTTTCTTCCTTTTTTTGATTCTTCCTTTCCTATTTCAGATATTTAGATATTTTAACTAATTAATAAATAATTTTTAATCTTGTTAAAATCATGTGTTAGTCTAATAAATATTACGTCGATTACAGCTACTTAATTATGTAATTATAATTTTTCGTATGAAAAAAGAAAGATATTATTTAACTCGTTTAAAGTAACATTGCGTGGCTATCTTGGTACTTTGTTTTTGTATTTTTTAACAGCTAATTAGATTTCTTATAGTTTACTTAGTGATCGTCCTTTCAATCGTGGAATGTACATTTTTTGTTAGATTACCCTTAATAAAAACCGGGTAAGCTCAACGTATCTTAGTTTCTATTTATCTGTTTAGCCTCCGGAACTACCGTAAGGTATTAACTACAGAGGATGATGTGTATGAATGTGAATGAAGGGTAGTCTTATACAGTCTCAGGTCGACAATTCCTGAGAAGTGTGGTTAATTGAAACCCAACCACCAAAGAACACCGGTGTCCACGATCTAGTATTCAATTCCGTATAAAATTTTTTATCTTTATTAGGAACGTATCTTAGTTTGAAAGATTTTTTCTTACTCCCGTCTTGATTTTTTTTAAGCGATTCTTTATTTTTATGTATGAATGTAAAACAAAAAAATTTAAAAATCTATACAAAGTTGTGTTTGTTTCATAAACGGATGTATGTAGTGTCGGATTTAATTCATTGTTCCTTCTATCTGCTCTGTGTTAACATACGCCAGATTTTGTACCGACTGATTAATGATTTATTTATTTTTTATATAGAAGTATGAAGTATGATTATATATTCATATTATTATATAATATTACAAACCGCAGAAAACTGCTGTAGGGTTGCCCTGGCGGCCGGCGTCTCGGAATGGGATTATTATATATCCAAAATTGATTACCTCTTGTGTAATCAAAAATATATATATTTTTTTTTGAATGATGAAAATTGATATAACGATATTTAAATTAGAAATCTAACTTTAGAAGTTGATACTAACGAATCAGGATTTTCCGCTAGTGATCCGGTGCCTACGTTTTGGTTATACTTCATTATTTTATGAAGAAAAACAATAACATAGATAAAAAAAGTATATTATTAGTATATATTTCGAAATATATGGGATTTATCGATATATATTATAATAAAAGTATTTACCTAACCACCACGAGACATATACTAACGAATCGGGATTTTCCGCTAGTGATCGGTACATTCCGGTGCTAAACTAAGGGACACACACACACAGATCCATATACGAATACCTTTTAATAGGTTAGGATAATACACGAAATAATTTCTTTGGGATTTTTCCCTTATCAGTAATATTTAAACTAAGTTTCATTATGTAGCAATTTAGAGTAATACTTAATTTTTTTTTTTTCATTATGAATATAAATATGTTACATTTGTGTATTTTATATATAAAGGTAAAATGGTAAGGGTTCTTCAGTATTAAAACTGTAATTTAAATAAATGTATAAATTGTTTATCTGATTATCTTTGTTGTTTTAAGTGTTTAAAATTAAAAATTGTTACAATTTTTTTTTTTAAGTTATTACTGTTCTAAAATAATTATAAGGATTTGTGTTTTAAAACTAGCCTTTTAGATTTTTACGTATGTAAAACTTGAAATAAAAATATATTGATTTGTTATAAAAATATATTCAGTTTGTCGTAATACTATAATAAAACAATAGTGTAAATTTTCGTTTGCCTGTAATATTTATTAAATACAGTGTTATTTTATCTTGCAAAAAAAAAATGTTAAGTTTTTGTATACGTTTTTTGTCATAAGATGATGAAGTTGAAATTTTAAGAAATCACATGGCTTTAATTTTGAGTTTTGTGATGAAATCTAATTATGACTCAAGATTTTGTCCAATGACTCGTCTGTTGTATAGTTGATACGTTTTCTGGATATATATATATATATATCTCAACTAGAGCGTGTGTGTAATGCGTGTATCAGCTGTTATAATGTTAAGATATATACGTCGACGTCCTTGTCCTCCTCGCGGTTCGGCCGCATTCTCTCTCTCTTTTCCATTCTTCTCCCTCTTCATTCTCTCCCTCTTTATTCACATCATTACCTTCTTTCCTATATTACAGTACAGTTTGTTTGGCGGTTATGGTTTTTAATATTATACGTCAACGTCTGCGGCCTCAGAACTTACTTCCGTATAACTCGGCTTACGTTATACAGTTTTACTTTAGTACACTTCTGTGAGTCTTTTCAACGGCTTCACTACGTATTCAGATTTCACAGTATCGGTGGTTTGTCAGTCATTGTACCGATAGCCTGCCTTATCTTGGGATACGTATTTGGGAAGTTGTGAAATGTATTTTTTGTGGATTTAATATATATTCATATTGTTTTTTCTGTGTTTTTTTTTTTAAGAAAAAAATAATTTATCAATGATTAAATAATATCTATTTTTAATTCATTAAATTATTGTTCATAAATTATTATTTTTGTGATTATGGTTGTTGTTTTTAAAGTTAATAAGGATGAAATTTTGAATATTTTGCGCCAAAATGCATTGCGTAAGTATTATTTATTTATTTAATAAATAAGTTTATTAATCTGATCTGCCTTATTCATTTTATTATTTAGATTGTTACTTTTTCTACCACTGGTATTTCCTTTCGGTTACCAGTTTAATTGATATTACATTTTTTGTTAAGACGGAACGTCAATACTGGTTTTTTTTTTTAACTTTTATAGTATTCATATAAGAACATCTGTTTCATGTCGATGTTATCATGTTCTCAGCAATATGAATTACGGATAAAATATTCTTCCTTGTTACGAGAACGTGTAAATACTAATACAGAACGGTTGGCCCCTAGTATAAAATTATGTTCTGCTGTCAGTAAAGTTTTTCGTTATGATGTGTTAGTATGGATCTGAAACAGTTCACGCAATACATAAAAAGTTTGTGACACTTCTTCCTGATTTTCTTAAAAAAAAAAAAAAAAAACCTTATTTTTTATAGTTAATACAATACTTAGTACGATATACATGTTTCAGAACTGATTTCTATTATTCTAACTCGGTAATGATTAAATAATTTTTCAGTATTAATTTAGTACAGTTGAGAAACAATTATCTTAATGTTTTTTAAAATCTGTGCGGATTACTTTATTGATAATAAAGGCGTGTAACGTGTTTATTGTTAATTATTCACCCCATCCCTCCTTTGTATATATGTGTATGTGTTTGAGTGTATGAATGTGAGACAGATACACGTGTAATCGTTTTTATGTACACACTTGGCATACTAAATATTAGCACATTACATAGATAGAACGTACGATGTTGTTATGCATAGCGTATATCGCCGTATACGTGAACGTGTGGTAGGTATCTTATATATTTACTATGGGAAAAATATGTTATGTGAATTTAGGTTATGCTTCCAGTTTCTTTTTTTTGTTTATTCTATGTAGTTTTGTTCCCATACTTTTTTTTCTCTTTTACAAATAATTTTTGCCCTTTATTAAGTGTACTTTAGATCTATTATCTGTAGCCTAATGTATTATTTAATTTTTTTATCTATACAAATTTAGTTGTTCGATTAATTTTTATTAATGTTAATTTCGATTAGTTAATTACATCACTTCGGGACTTCATTTATCTTGGTTAAACAGATATAGATTGGGCTTTAAAAAAAAAAAAAAAAAATGTTTATACAATGTTTAATTTTTTTATATCATATTGTGGATTGATAACATAAAAAAATGCATCCAAATGAGATATAAATATTTATTGGTATTTTTATTTAAAAATTAGTAAAAATAGGAAGAATCGGTGTTTTTTTTTTTTTTTTTTTAACAAACCTTTGTAGTAAATTTACTTCATAAAATTCATTCTAAGGATCACATTTTCGAAATTTCACGATGAATTGTGATTATTTTCTATTAAGTTAATAATTCTTTTTTCCAGAATTTAATTTTTTTTTTTCCATTCTTAATGTTATTTAAATGCATAAAGGATTCCTAAAAGGCCTTTTTATTAATCTTTTTAATTTCTATACGTATATTTTCATCTCTATGTTGTGTTAGCTTTCAAAGAAAATTCAGAGATATCTATCAGCCGTTTTCATTGATCTTTTATTGTAAAGCATATTAAGATTTTTAATTTTTTAAATATTTCTTAACTATACTATTACCAGTTCAAATATTAATTTGAGATTTGGTTTAAATAATTTTTATTATCTTTATTTATCTGCAGATGTACATTATTCAACACTATCAAGGATTATCTCCTTCCAGAGAATAAATAGTTAAATTACTGAATTTACGTTATTAGACATTAGTTTATTCTTTTTTTATCTTAATACGAGATCAGTATATTTAGAATATGTTTTTATATTACAGTTAATCGGTTTCCTCGTAAATTTAGAGGTAACATGAATATGTATCGGTGATCTTAGCGATAAAATAATTAGACACTGTTAATTTGTAAGATTTGTAATCGTTTTAAAATTAAGTTTGAGAACCGATTGTAATATTTATGAAAATTATTCGTTAGTAGTAATCTTACAAAAGACTTGAGATGTTACTTATTACTTTTTATCACTAGGATGCGGTTTTATAACAAAAATAGTATTATTACGTAGTTGTTTCTTTTCATGTGATGACAGTAAAAAAAAAAAAGAAAAAGCTTCGCTAAATTGTTTTCAAAATTTATTGGAAAACAAGAAAACGCTAAAAAATAGTTAAACCTAACTAGGCGTTCAGGGTTAGTCTAGTTGTGAACATTCATCGCAAATCAAATGATTTCTAAGTCCAGAGTTCTAAGATTCTAATCCTAGTTAAGGCAGTTCTCTTTTACAGTGATTTGAAGAACGTGGATACCTGTGTTCTTTGATGGTTGGGTTTCAATTAACCACACATCTTAGGAATTGTCGACCTAAAATTTAGAAG
>JAAAKQ030057380.1:0-15970 GCA_010016005.3 Zanna intricata
ATCCACGATCTAGTATTCAAATCCATATAAAAATTTTTATCTTTACTAGGACTTGAACCTTGGAACTCTCGACTTCGGAATCAGCTGATTTGCGATGTCGCGTTAACCACTAGACCAGCCCGGTGGGTATCGTTTGAAAACCTGGAGGAAGTTAAAAAAAAATTAATATCAGAGGAGATTCTATTTTAAGTTTGATAAAGCTGTTAAAATAAAACGGAAAAAAGAATAGTGATAGAAGATATAACATTAATGAATTAATGATTTATTTATAAGAACCAGGATTTAATATTCTCTACAGTTAATTATATAGAATCCTACAAATTGTTCTAGAAGTAAGTAGTTATCAAAGAAAGAATGAGCAGATAAATATCACAATTACTGTACTACCAATCTAGCATCTGATAAAAACAAGATACTAGGAATGTTTACAATCCAATATAATTTGTAGTAGATGTGTACTAGATAGTGACCGATTTAGTTTTAGAAAAAGCATGGGTACAAAGTGAGGCCTGTCTGGCCCAAATTAATCTTAAAAGGCGAGATTAAGATCAAAAAAGTCACCTAGGTTAAAAAAACTTTGAAAAGGCAGACATTAGATTTTGAGAAAAGCATTAGATAATGTAGGATAGAATAAAATGTTAAATAAAAATTTGGAATAAAATACAGGAAAAGAAGATATAAAATCTGTGCAAGAATCAGGTAGTAATGAAAAGAGTAGAAGATAAAAGTCATACTTCAAGCACGTAGCGAGCGGGTGGCTGCAGTCCCCATCGCCCGACAATTATTAGACTTTATCATTCAGGGGTTAAATCTAGTAAGTTGGTTCAAAAAATCCATTTCTAGCATTTTATATTTTTGTACTGTATAATATCTCAAAAGTATTTTCACAAAATTTGAGATAAATCGGTACATAATCATCTCCCTAGTCATTAATCCCTTCCTTATAGTTTAACCCACCGTTATACGACCCTGCAAGAGTAACGCCGTTACTAGACGTGTGAGTGCCATGCTCATTCTGTTGCAATACTAATAAAAATAATTGGTTACTGGGGATTTCCTGCAAACCTGAAATGCAACACTTGCTTATAACATTCCAAACACATGCGTGGACAGCCAGTTCTTTTGACAGGCTTTCCTAGTCCTGGAAAAGTTGAACTAAAAATATTAATTTTAATTCACATTTTTATTTTACATCTATTAACATATAAATATTCTGAATCTGTCCTTCAAGCGGAGTATCTTATTTGATGCGAAGAGATGAAGTCATAATTTAAAATGCGATCTAGAAATATTTCAAACATTTGATCGTTGCAATAAAGAATATTTGCCGAATATCAATTGTTTCATGCAAGTTTTATCGACTGTTTGGGTCACAACATATACAAATGAACATGTACAAACCCTAATGAAGGCTCGTTCCCCACAATGAAGAGAGTCAAAACTATTGCGAGTAACAAATTGAGGGATGGAAGATTAAGTTCGTTAGTTTCTTTGTCAGTGCATAGAAATATTACTGTTAATCCTGATGTAATTTTAGATATTATGGCGAGAAAGAAAAATCAACGACTAGCTTTCTAATAATTCATAATTTTTATTGGAGTGTAAATGTGTGAGTGTGAAGTATAAATGTGGATTATGAAAAATATTATATACTAACACTGTGATTCTTATTTGAGTAGTAAATAATGTATTAAATCTAAGTCGTCTGTCTTTAATTTTTTTTTTTTTTTGTTTTCAAATGCAAAAAAGTATAAAAAACCATATATAAATACACGTGTTTTTATATACAACTCTGTGTGTGTATGTATATACGCGCGAGCGGGTTTTTGTGCTTTTTTCACTTAATTAACCGTACTTGTAAAAAACTTATGAACACATTTCCAAAAAATCGTATAAATCTGTTTATTTGACATCGGCAGCATCGGATCTCTAAAAATAATTGACCTATTTCGATAATAGACTAATAAAATCTAATCGAAAGTTTTTACAAATGTCTTTAAATATTCAGTGCCTTTTTTAATAATTATTTCGACAAAATTTCGAAACTGTAGAGAGTGTGTGAAAATAGAACCGCTATTAATTCCGGTTCCAATTATAGTTATTGCTGGGAGTTTGATTCATTGAGATATTTTAAGGATGCAATAAAAATTTGTATTATAGGATTTCAATTTTTCCTGTTTTCTTTACACTCGTATTATATTTCTTGTTAATTTTTTTTTTTTAATTTCATATTTTTCAAGGCAAGATAAACAGTTAAAAATACGTAGTAAAATCTGATTCGGATTTGGTAAATTTAAGTGTTTACTGAAAGGTAAATTTAAAAATTAATTTTATGATTTTAGTTTTATAAACCGGTTCGTGTATTTCAATTTTTTACTTTTTGATTCACGATTTACTAAGCAGATAGATTTTATTTAATAATTGTTCATTTTTTTTAACTCTGATTAAATTCATTGTTGCATCATGTATACATTTTTATAGTAAATGTAATATTATTCTTGCAAATGTTAAAAGAGAATAGTGTTTTGTATTTCTTAATTAAATATTACACCATATTACTAATTTTATATTATTTACGAGTATTTAGTTATTATTTTCAATTTATTATTAGTGTAATGTGCAATTGTAAATGTCAGAACATTCTAAACTTGTAACATGTTTAATTGAACATTCTAAATTTGAACACTCTTCTGGACAAATTAATGATTAACATAACCCTAATTTAGTGGTTTCGTGTTTTTATTCAACTTAGTGTTCACTTTCAGATGAAACAACTGGAGACGGAATAGATGTAACACTTTCTCTGTATTCATTTTAAAAGTATTATGAAAATGATTCGGTGATATCGTGCAGCTGGATCTAACTTAAAAATATAGGTAAAAAATATAGATTTTTTTTCATTAAGTGTTATGTTTTATATATTCCAGAAATAATACCCTTAAGAATAGTGGATCACATATGTGGGTAAGTGTGAAATTTATTACATGTCTCGTGATTATGGCATACTCTAAGAGCAAAGACGAATACATTATCGCCTCCTCGATAAAATAAAAACTGACTATTTTAATTTAACCTTAAAGCAGAACTTCCTTAATTCCAAATCAAAATTTTTAAGTAGTAAAACTAACAAACTAACTTAGTAACTAACGAAGGAATTAAATTTTATTACTAAATTAGTATAAATTAGAAATTTTAAAAGTAAAAACTACTTAAAAAAATGTTTTAATGATCTAGTAACGAGATGAAAACGCTGCTTACAACCAAACCTATTTCTTGAAACTCCCAATGAAGTAATTGATTTTTTAGTTGTAGATTTCTAATCATAGTTTTAGATTAACCATGTCTGATTGAATAAATAGTAAAGGAACTATCGCGATGAGGAAAAATTTAGATTTTCAGATTTCAACGGAAATATACGTTTTGACCATCCCTGAATCCATTTTTACTAGTTTGGGGCGTGATGTCTGTACGTGCATATATATCTCGCACGACACAAAAAAGATTAGCCGTAGGATGTTGAAATTTTGGATTCAGATTGTAGTAACATCTAGTTGTGCACCTCTCTTTTTGGTTGCAATCGACTGTACCAAAAGTGTCTAACAAAGCCCTAAATCCCAAAAAAAATTTGGATTTGGGACTTTTTCTTAACTACAGTAATAAGCCCTTGTTGAGAGTTTTTCAGTGATGTAACATAAGTAATACTTATTTTCATTGATCCAGAGTTATAGCTAACAAAAAATTTAATTAATGAAATATTTGGTTCTTACAAGGGAAGACACATCGGTTCGAATCAATTTAATTTCCTTTTTTCTTTTTAATTTATTTTTTTAAACTTTTGTTTTATTTTAAATATATTGATTTATTAATACCCGTGTTTACAATAAATAATAATTTAATAATAGTAATACCAAAAAAACAAAAAATTAGTAGTTATTAGTGAAATAAAATTTTATGGACTTTTAAAAATGTGTTATATAATTTAATAGGCATTATTACATAAGTGTTTATGTAATAGAGTTAGTAAAACATCTGATTATTTAATATTAATTGAAAATTATAATTTAGAATCGTATTAATTTTGAATTTTCGTACAAGGAAGCCATATAGTGTCCACATCAGATTTTTTTTATTTAACGCAAACTGATAAATTTTGTACCAATTTCTATAGGCGCTTGTAATAGAATTCGTTCAGTCTCAACAAGTAGTAAAAATGTATTATTAAAACAAATACTTTATTTCGGTAGAATCATAATTAATATACATTATATATTTCATCTCAGAAACGGTAGACATGCTATTCCATAGATCAAGAAAGGGAACTCCTCCAGTATTTTCCAGGATAAAAAAACGTAGAAAAAGGTTGATCAGAGCAGCAACACAGAAGTTAAAATTAATAATTTAAAAAAAGGGAATTGGAAATAAAAAAACTTTAATATTTATAAAATAAAAATTATATGAAAGAACAGTAATATAACTATGTGAAAATAAATAAAATAATTCAATAAAATCGTTTCGAATTACTTTAAAGTCATTAATGAGATAAGTGTTTCGGGTACCTGCTTAACTGAACGTTAAATTAGTATACAAATAATTATTTGCCTTTATTAATATTTACTTAATAGTTATTAATACATTGACACAACAGAGAGTAACATTTTTTCTTTAAAATAATTTTTTTTTTAAATTTGATTTCACATGAATTGGCAGAGAATCATTTAGACTTTAATTTCTTTAAAATTAAATTTCAAGTATATTATCTCCTTTCATAGGCCTGAATATTGTGCTGTCAAATGCAAAACATCGTAGTTTCAACTTCTGATTTAATATAAATGTAAACTGTTATTTCTTTTAGGAATAAATCATTTTTTTAGCAAAAAGCCACGTTAGATGAGTTTTTTTACTTTATCACAATTTTGCGTATAATTTCATCTGCATTGAATCTTCTTATCACTAATTGGCGTTATTTCAGATGGCCTAGAATGACGATTACTTGATTCGCCTCTCCGTATCTAATTTCTCATAAATACTATATTTAAATAATTTCTATCTTTTTTATACAAGTGAGGAGGAGCCCATTCATTATTAAAAATGATTTCTTATTCCTTTAGTAGACGAAAACATCTTCTAAAAGATGTGATAAATTATTTTCTATCAAATTTAATACAATACTCATAAGCCAATTTTCAGAAATAAATAGTCCAATCATTATGGTCGTCAATCATTAAAATAAAACATATGTTAGTAACTATTTTTTTTTTAATGAAATTTAAAAAATTCTCTTACCACAACACGATTTATACTTCAAGTATAAGACCGTTACTTGGGGTAGGTCACTTTTGAAACTAGTTGTGGAAAATCTTAAATGATTCCCATTTTGGTTAGAGTAGTAGTAGGAAGTGTTTTACGAAAAATATTATTTTTCAATACTTTTTTTTTTTTTTTTTTTAACCTTCGGAACCACAGTTAAGTATTACAACAGAGGATAAAGATGAATGATGTTTAGCGGGTGTGAAAATGCCATGCCTGGCCGGAATTCGAACCCGGGACCTCCGGATGAAAGGTATTTTCAATACCTTAAAAAATGATTTGTCACGTCCTTCCACTTTAAAATTTTTGAGTTGCTCTACCATGGAAGGTTTGATGTCATGAAGAAAACCTTAACTTTTTGAGGTAGGATCATTTAGCCTATCGGGCTGGTCTAGTAATTAATTCGCCGTAGCAAATAAGCTGATTTCGAAGACGAAATTTCTAAGATTCAAATGCTAGTGAAGGTAGTTCCTTTATTCGGATTTGAGTACTAGATCGTGGATACCGGTGTTCTTTGGTGGTTGGGTTTCAATTTACTTAACGTTTTTGTTTTGACTTCTTTTACTTGTATTAATGGAAACATATTCAAGATCTATTAAGTCTTTTACTAATCAATTTTATTGCTATTTTTTAATTCTTTTTTGCTACAAAAATTAATTTTATCATCTTCTGAACTTAAAACATTCCATGTAGAGCTTTAATTTCATAAAATTTCTCTCTGAATTCAAGCTTTATTTAAAGGTTACGGATTTATTATCTATTTATTTATCTAATATAATGTTTTTTTAAAGGATTTGATATGTTTGAAAGGAATGGATGCATAATTATTATCATGAAAAGAAAAGAGAAATATCAAAACATAAGCTCACATCTACTTCTCCGTACATTTAAATGAACTTATATTATCTGTTCGGAGCAACCATAATGGTTTTAGGAGACATAAGAACTGTTGAGGTCTACTAAACCAAAACGATTCAAGAGGCAATTTACTCCCAAAAAACGTACAGTTTTCCTCATGAGTGACAATATTCCAATACCTAACTTAACAAGGAAAGCGAGTAGTGAAATGGTTTCCTTTAGCTTTCTTCATAGAGCTGTTCAGAATTGTTCAGTTCTGTTCAATATTTCAGATCAACAAGCTTGGACTACCGAAATTTCAGGTGATTTTGAATGCTAGAAACTACAGCTTTTCTCTCTTTACCACACATATTGACTAGGTAACAACAATACTCTCAAAAAAAGCGATTCTAACTAGTATCTCTTGTATCACTGTGATTCACAATTATGATGGTATTATTATAAAGATGGATACCCATAGTTTCAAATAACCAATTAATAAACATATAAAAGAATTCAAAATATAATAAATAAAATTATAATAAAATATATACATTGTAATAAAATATTATATAATATATATATATATATATACATGTGTGTGTGTGTGTGTGTGTGTGTGTATGTGTGTGCGTGCGTGCGTTCGTGTGTGTTGTGTGTGTGTGTGTACTAGCTCCCCATCGCAGCTTCGTCCGCATTATAATTACTTGCGTCTCTCGTAGTGGTCTATCTTTTTATTTAATGTATTTTAGTCAAAAAAAGGACACAGTCATATATACAATAACGGTGGTAGTGTCTGTGTTGGTTGAGCCACAGTGCCGTATACCTTCGCACCCTAAAAAAAATCCGAAAAATCGGAAAATCTTTCTTCATTCAAGGTCGAACTTCAAAAATCTAGAAATTGGTTTATTGATATGAATATTACACTTAACAAAAATCAGGTTGATTTCTTCATTTGTTACAAAGAAATTTAAAAAAAAAAAAATAACAAGGGTTCAAAAAAATTAAAAAATCAATTTTAACAACTTGAAACTAAATATGAAACAAAAAATCTAGAAATTGATTTTTAAATGTTCATAATCAATCAATTCAAACCCAGCTCACTGAGTGATAGACATTCATAGTTCACAATTCATTTTAGTTTATTCTTTAACCGGCAAATCCCCTCTATTACATATATTTATTTATGAGATGAAATATATCTCTCTTTTTCTGTTTAGCCTCCGGAACTACCGTAAGGTATTACTTCAGAGGATGAATGAAGATGATATGTATGAATGTGAATGAAATGTAATCTTGTACAATCTCACGTCGACCACTCCTGAGAAGTATGGTTAATTAAAACCCAACGACCAAAAAACACCGGTACCCACGATCTAGTATTCAAAATCCGTATAAAAATAACTATCTTTACTAGGATTTGAATCTTAGAACTCTCGACTTCGAGATTAGCTGATTTGCGATGTCGCGTTAACCACTAGACCAGCCCGATGGGCTAGAATAGATATATCTAAAACCCTTCTCAGTTATGCCAAGAAACATAGGTTAAAATCTAGCAGCGATAGATCGGGTAGTTTTTTGTTTATCCTGAACAAAAAAAACCCTCCCTCTTTATATAATAGTATAGATAGATTAATTTATTAAATTTAAATTAAATTCTATTATTATGTAACATTATTCAATTGATTGTTTCGAGTCATTCAATTCAAACCCTGTTCACAGTTCATTAGTCCAATTCATTAAAGTTTGTGCTTCAACCAGATAATCTTCACTGCTACATTAAAAAAAAAATATATATATATATATATATATATGTGTATAATTTTTTTTCGAGATGAAATATATCCAGAATCATTCTCAGTTATGCTAAGAAATATGGGTAAAAACTTAGTAGCGATAAATTGAGTAGTTTTTTTGGTTATCCCAAGCCAAAAAAAATAACCTTTTATCTTTATATTATAACACGTACATATATATATTGTTACCACATGATTAAGGTAAATAATCCGTGGGCGCGACGCGCACGTATGTCAGAGGGAGTGCATTATACGTACGCGGATACAAAGGCGGCACTTCCACCACATAGCTACATAGCTAGCTGCTCGCGCATATCCCTTACCATAGCGGCGTAACCCCACCACTGCAGGGTGGAATAGATAAAGGCTTCTTCGCATGAAGTGTCACTTTATCGTCGATCATCGCCTGGAAAACATCTGAAAGAAGAAGTACTAGAAGATGGAAGAAGACCGAAGGAATTCTCTGGCCGGTTCAACGTGGCACCACCCTGCCGGAGCAACAGGCCTGGTCAGCCGGCCAAGGGAGCTGTTGGATGCAGATGCTACCTTCCCTCTCCAGCTCGCCGGGCTTCCATCGCCCTGGGCCGGATGCGAGAGCCGGCCCAGCGTGGGATCACTCGTGGAGAACCGCCTCGGCCGCGCCGGCGAATGATGACCGACGCCAACCCGACACTGCCGGACTCTGAGGGGTCTCCACTACCATCCGGTAGTGGAAACTCAACTGCCGCTGAGGGAAAGCCGGTCGGACTTCAACGGACGAGCCGCAACTTCCCGACTGCAGCTGAGTCGACTTCGCCGGGGAAATCGACATCTCCCGGATCCATCAGCTATTCTCAGAGTTAACGCAAAAACGACCTTTTTCAGGGCTACCACTCCAAAAATCTCAAACAGCCTTTTACAGGGCGGCTAAAAGGTCTAAAGTTCCACGTGCCAACGAAGCCATTTGGTGACAATATATATATATATATATATATATATTTTTGTATCTACAAAGCGACTTGACTGGCTGATTCATCAATGATCAGCAAATACTACTGAAAATAAATTGACAAAAACGTTTATATACATGTTCTTCTTACAATGGAAATACATACTAATAAAGGATTTTTTGAAATTTCGAATTTGCAGAGATAAAATGGAATAAGAATGAAATTTACTACTTTTTTTTCAATTTCTCAGTAACAAATGAAGATATAAACTGTGTGAATATCTAAAAACCAGTTTCAACATGTTTCGAAATTTCACCTTCAAAAGGGTGAAGAAAAGTAAAAAAATTTTAACAATGATTAAAAATATTCCCCATTTCATTATACTAAAGAAGATATTTATTAAATTGGGTCTTGCAAACACTCTTCAGGTAAATACCTAAAAACTATTTTCGGATTTTTTTTTAATTTCGATTTTTTAAAGGATGCAATGGTGTATGACGCGGCGGCTCAATCAACACAGCCACTGTTACTCCATGTTCAACGCGACTGGCTGTACCTGCCTCCGGTTTCTTGGCTAAAAATCATAAAATAAAAGTAATTAAAACATCTTTTTAAAAGTGAGGAACAAAGCACTGTTACCTACTAATAGTGTTTGTCAGGTAACGCTAAGAACCAGGCAAAATACATTTTACCCATGCGGTTAACTAATTAGAACTAGTATTTTTAAGAGGGAGGACGACTGTTTTGAAATCCACATTCTTAGGTCAGTTAAAGTTTCGGGTCTTTTATTGACCAAACTATTGCTCTGTATAGTAAGAAATTACAATACATCGATATTTTTTATAAATTAAACAGGATTTAATTTTTATTTATCATTATTATTTTCATAAGCATGAGATTAATAAACACAATACGGTCAAAGAGGTAGACTCTCTGGCTAGATGGAAAGGGCAAACGAAACGAGCCATGACTAGACAAATATCCCCCGACTGACATGGAAAGCAAATAACCATATAGCGCGGGCGAAGCCGTGGCTGGGATGCTATATATAATATATATATATAGAATAACATGTTGTGAATGATTCATATTCAACCCCTAGAAAAAAAATTAATATTTTTATCACGATACTAGGATTTAATAAAAATTTTAAACCATATTTTTCATCAAATATTTTTTATTTATAAGTAAATAAATAATTAAGTTTGCTGTTAAAAAAAATATCGCAGGTGATGCAGTGTATATATACGCATCGCTATATATATTATATTATATATATAATATATATATATATATATACTATATATTATATAACGCTAGTGATTATATAAATACATATGTATAATCACGATCTGTCATTAATATATGGATTATGTTTAGAAACAACTTTGCTACGAGTGCTTGTTTAATTATGTACGATTATAAACATGTTAATGGTAAATATTATCGATAGTTTAATTACAATTAAGTCTATAAAAATACAGATTAGTAGTTTTGCTCTGTAAAAAAAATATTCTCCAAAATAGAATTGAGGAATTTAAATCGATATCATCGTTCAATGAATTCTGATTTAAAATACAAATTCTAATTTTAAATTTAAATTAAAAAGTAAATTAAACTTAAAACTTACATCGTTTACATTCATAAATTGAATAATAGTAATGTTGCATCAATAAAAACGAAATTAAATTAACTTACAACTATTCAACTCTAACATCTCCTTTCCAATAATTTCTCAGAGGCATAATAAATAAATGTAATTATATAACCTTGAATTGTTGTAGATATGAAAAAGTGAGTGTAACAAGAAAAATGTAACGCTGTATTACCTTGTACGGGCGTGCAAAATAAGTACAGAATAATAAATTGGTTAATAAGAAGGTAAAAATATACACACAACATGACCACGCAATAATTTTTCATTGTTATTTTCTTTCAAAGAACTCACTTGTTGCATAATATTTTCAGTTTAAAATATTTATTTATCGCACATTCTCAAATTTTAACGTCCTCCCAATAAATTAGAGCACGGAATTTTTAAAACTAACACAGTTTCTTATTACAACCAATTAGGCTATCCTACACTTCGCCTTTAAGACAGAAATTTTTCACTTCTATATATTTTTATGGATACTGAACCCAATGAATGAACTGTTTGGTCAAAGCAACATGCATAAATATTCTTTAATCCCTTTCGGGATTAAATTATTTTTTCATCTAGAATTAATTGATGATATTTTAGGCCCAGTACATCACCGTGCTTTTTTTAAAGAAGTGTAAAAAAAGAATTTACAAGAATATAGTCAGATATATTTTCTTATTTTTAAAGAATAGAAATATCAGTCATTGTTAGATTAAAAAAAAAAACAAAAAAAAAAAACACTTGCGCAAACATAATTGTATAGACATCCAATTAAACAGTCATGTATTTATTATTTTAGAACGTCAAAGTCTCTTCACCAAAAAAGGTTCTAAATTAATATATAATATTAATATTATATATTATTCATTCTTGCCCTATATAAACATAGAATTATTTTATATATTATTAAATTAATATATATATTTTAATTATATTGTTATTTTAATGTATATATATAGTATTCTTTAAACAGTAAAACACTTGTTTTAGTAAAAACAATATTGGATAAAATTAATAAGGTATAAAGAAAAGCCCTTAAATATTAGAAATAATATGTTGAAATTTTAAAAATAAATTTTTTAATAAAGCGAAATGAAATAAAATACAAAAAAAAATGTTTAAATAAAAATTAAAAGCCAACTTCAAAAAATAATAGTACTAAAAAGTACAAATAATTATAATTATTTGTACTTCTATTTGTATTTTTATTTATTAATTTTTTTTTAACCACCGCTGGTGGTTCCAGAGGTTAAAAAATCTCATTTTCAGAGGATGAGATAAATGATTTGTAGCGTGTGTGAAAATACCATGCCTGACTGGGATTCGAACCCGGGATCTCCGGATTGTAGGCCGAGAGCTACCACTCGCGCTATGAAGGCTAGTTCTATTTATGACCTAAAGTAAAAATATTTGCAACAAATCACTATTTTTGAAGTCGATGCCACCAAACAGAAGTTAAACATAAGTTACAAAAGGTTAGTACCTCAACCGACCGCTAGGTGCCTAAAGTGGCTAAACGGGATTCCCACATGTAAAATGGGATCTCAAGAGCATATAGGAAGGAGCTTTTCATGATCATACCTCATCTTGAGTTTGTTAAGGTATTTATACTTCATGAAAAATTATGTATATACCTAATCATCTATAAAGTATTCTCACATAATACTTTTGTATTTTGCATTTTATTCTTTTGATGTATTTTTGTAGATCTCATTTTATTGTAATAAAACTTTTATTACCAATTTTTCATTGATTTAAGTAGGATTTGTATTATGTAGATGTTAACTGGTATCGACTTAAAAAATAGTTATTTGTTGTAAATGCTTAGTATAGTCAATAGATAAAAATATAATTATTTTCAACTTTTTAGTGGTTTATATATATTACATTCAATATCTTATATTATAACTATAATATATTATATATATTACATTTAATATACATATTGCCAACTACTCGCGGCTCGATCAGGATATTGAGAATTAAACAATTTAAAATGTCTATATAATTACAATTTATTTGTTTGAAAACGTAAGTTAAATAAGAAACATCAATAATAACAATGACAATAAAAAATAATAAATGATAATAATAAACAACTCACAATAATAATCAAAATAATTACATTAATAATCAAATAATTATAGTAATAATAATAAACACTACCACAAAAAAATAATTATAAACAGTGATTACATAAATAAAAAAATTTAAATTAATCGTCAGAATTTATTTACAGTTAGTTAAGTATTAAAAACCTGAATTCAGTCCCATTGACAATGACATTAGCAATACCGCTAATCTTAACATTTTTAACAATTAGTCTTGATTTGAACAACAATATTGCAATAGGTTAGGCAAGTGTAAAGTTCATTCACTACAAATACCTTTGCTGTTCACAAATAAAACTACCCTATAGTTTATGAGTGAAATTTAGTACATTATCTCTTTCACTTGTAGCCTAACAATAACTTACCGAATCATATCTTGTTTTCATGTTCTGTCCAAATTGGAATTACCTGTGACGTCACCTTAATCGCGTTCAACGTGTAGGCACTAAAAATTTGCTCCTTCACTGACTCGCATAATAAATCCTGGCTTAGAACTGTCTCCCACATTTCTGTCGTAGCACTCTCTCTCAGACTTATCTAGCAGAACTTGACCTACAGGACCCCAGTTGAGCGAGAGAACGATCGACTGAGCCCTTTCATTTTCCCATGAGATTCCTACTATTTTCCGATAACATTTCTCACCAAACAATTCTGTTGGTGCGTCAGCGGACACTGTTGCAAAGGAACACTGCTAAACGGACCTGTTAGCTTTATTAAAAGGGTTTATTTTAGCCTCTTTTCTGGATTTCTCACATTATTATATTTCCTACTACTTTCTTCTTAACTGGCAGGAATCCGTTACTAAGGTCCGTTATACCGGTCTTGTTACAGTATAACATTATATAATTAGAATACTGGTAGGCTTTTTAAATGCGATACTCAAATGAGACAGCGATGTTTGAAGAAAATTTGCCAAGAAAGGTATCATCGTTTAAGGAAAAATAGAGAAAAATTTCCATGAATATTTGTGCAGAGACTTCTCAACAACAGATTGTAGACTCGCACAAATGAGAACGTATAACAGCTGATTCTTACGAAAAGAAAGTCTAGAGAGCCACACATATCGTGTCAGTTTAATACACAAAGGTTGGTCAAACGAAACGCCAGAGCAACGTTCTCACCACCTCAGCTTGATATACGAGGAAAGAGAGTTACTGGAGGCTGAACTTATAAAATTTGATGACGGAACTATTGATCTTAGAACGAAAGATGTTGCGTAACCATTTCGCCAGTTTGTACAACATTCCAAACGACAAAGGGAAACGGAGATTTCGAGCACAGATTTCACGAGTGGTACCATCTCGGCCTTTCATTCGGAGATCCCGGATTCGAATCCCGGTCAGGCATAGCATTTTCATACACGCTACAATTCCCTCTATCCTCTGAAGAAATGCTTAACGGTGGTCCCTGAGGTAAAAAAAATAAAAAAGTTTCATTATTGTGCCCACCGGCGCTGGTCTAGTGGTTAACTCGACATCACAAATTGGTTGATTTCGAAGTCGAGAGTTCTAAGGTTCAAATCCTAGTAAAGGTAGTTTCTTTTATACGGATTTAAATACTAGATCGTGGATAGCGGTGTTATTTGTTGGTTTCAATTAACCACACTTCTCAGGAGTGGTCGACCTGAGATTGTACAAGAATACACTTCATTCACATTCATACACATCATCCGCATTCATCCTCTGAAGTAATTCCTTACGGTAGTTCCAGAAGCTCTCATTTTCTTTTTTAGCCTCCGGAACTACCATAAGGCATTCCTTCAGACGATGAATGAGGATGATATGTATGAATGGGAATGAAGTGTAGTCTTGTACAATCTCAGGTCGACCACTCCTTCGATGATTACTTGTGTCGCTTTCACAGGAGACAGTGCCTGTATTGCGGGAAAATAGATACAGCTGAGCACACTTTCATTTATTACGGTGGTTGAGTGGCAGAACGATTACACTGGGGGATAGATGAGACCATCCCGGAAAAACTTATGGACACAATGTTACAAGGGATAGACGGCTGGGAGAAGCTACGAGGATTTGTGACTGCGGTGCTTCGGTTGAAGACTACTGAAGAGTGTTCAGTATTAATTAACTCAATAGTTTAATGCTTTAATTTTTTTAACCAACTTCAAAAAACCAACTTTTTTTAACCAATTTAGTTAATCCTGACTAAGATCTCCCGAATGGTCATGTGGGGGGGACAACTTTCTGCAGAGCTGCATCTCGTCTCCTGGAGATGGGGTATGGTGATGATGCACCGGAACTCCTTTCCCACTACAACTGGAGTTAGGTGGGTTATACAGACACTAAGGAGTCAGGGGAACGGACAGCCTTCTGCAGAGCCGTTTTTCGCTATAGCCGAAGAGGAGGACGGTGGCGATTATGTACGATGACTTCCGGACGTGAACACACATGTACATGTACACTTACACAACCATGAACATAGGTATGAATTTTTTGAGTGAGTGGTTTGTATACATGGTTGAATAGGTAGTTTTCCTTTTGTTTCAGATTTGACGGGTGAGAAGATGACAAGTTTCCGAAGTTGTTGGACAATCCCCCCCGAGACTGCGTTATGCTTAATTGCTGGTCTGGTTTCGGGGCGGAGAAGAGCGGTGATGGAGGTTTAGTCGGTATGGAGTTATTTACGCCTAACAACATCTTGGCGGAGCCTGTTTGCTAGCCCGGGACGGATAGCGTCCAGGGTCCGAGCCCGACACAATCCCGCGGTGGCGTGCGTAAATGGCATTCCTTCATCATGGTCAAAAAAAAAAGTTCCAGAGGCTGAACAAAAAGAGAGAGGTTTCATTATTGCGAGTAGATATGTGAATAAGGTTTGCGACTGCCTGATTAAAAAAAGTATTTATAATAATCATAAAATATTATTTATTGCAAAATTGTGATATTTAACTCGCTTCATACAGAATGATTTCGATCAGGAGGTTGTTGTATGACTGCCTATTTAATATTGTAAAATTACAATTTTTATTGCAAGATTAGAAATTATTATTGCGTAATATAAATATTTATATTATAATTTTGTAATTAGAGATTACATATATTACATATTTTTCTACCTTTTTATATAAATGTTAAATGTAGGCTTAATATATATATATATATATATATATATAAGGAGTTTAGAGGAAAGTATCTAAGAAAAAAAATTAAAAAATAGAAATATGATTGTTTAAAAAACTAGAGGAAGAAATGCTATCAATATTTCAACAGAGAGTAAATAACGATAATAAAGATTAATAATAACCTAGTCCAGTGGACGGCAAACTGCGGCTCGCGAGCCGCATGTGGCTCTTTGACTCCTTGGCTGCGGCTCTTCCACGAAATGTTTAGTGAG
>JAAAKQ030057413.1:0-15968 GCA_010016005.3 Zanna intricata
CGTGGCACAGACATTCGGTCTTATGCTCTAGGGCGACCGAATGGGGTGGTGGCGGGAGAAATGCCAGCAAACCAATAGCCGTAGAATGTCGAAATTTTGGA
Organism: Zanna intricata; assembly: GCA_010016005.3. Classification (NCBI taxonomy): domain Eukaryota; kingdom Metazoa; phylum Arthropoda; class Insecta; order Hemiptera; family Fulgoridae; genus Zanna; species Zanna intricata. The sequence continues at coordinate 102 of JAAAKQ030057413.1, forward strand.
TTTAGGACTGTTGTAATATCTTGTTGTGCACCTGCCCTTTTGATTGCAATTCAGTGGACCAGAAGTGTTCAAAAAAGCCTAAAATAAAAAAATAAAAACTCATCGGTTCGAATCGGACTTCCTCTCCTTTTTTTCCTGTAACTTTTAGTTTTAATTTAAGTATATTGATTTATTACTAATTATTAACCTCTGATTGTAAAAAAAAAAAAAAACTTTTACGATAAATAACTCACGACGGCAACTGGAAGAATTAATAATTATAAAAAATAATAATTATAAAAAATAATAATTAATAAGAATTAATTCAATAATAAAAAAAAATAAATAAAAAAAAATAAATAAAAAAAAGTATGAAATAATATCAAAAGTTATAAATGAAAAAAAAGTTTTAGTACTTTTCATTTAAAAAAAAATGTTTCATGTAATTTAATAGGCAAAGGTAATTTTTCGCCAAAAAGGAAGTCACGTAGTGTCCACATCAGTTATTAGATTAATTTTTGATAAACCAACTTCTAAAATAATATAACTTGTTTAGATTCAATTTCCTCAAAATAGCACCATCATTATAATTATAATTTGATAAAAAATATATTCGTACTTAGCAACAATATTTTATTATGTGTTGTCCTAGCGCTTTCGGAATTATTACTCCATCTTCAGGGGCATCCAGAACTATGAACTTTCAACTATATATTTCGTATGTGTGATGATGGTGGTTGCATAACTAAAAATAATTAAGAACAATCCAGTTTCGCTAAACATGTTATAAAAAATGAAAATAATTATAACCCAAAAGAATTATTTTTAGATATTATAACACACTAACAATTGTCATAAAATTAGTATTTTTATATTGGAGAAGTTACATATATATTTAAATAATGGTAAAGTAATGAACGAACAGATTAAATTTGATAACCCATCGGGCTGGTCTAGACGCGACATCGCAAATCAGCTGATTTCGAAGTCGAGAGTTCTAAGGTTCAAATCCTAGTAATGGTAGTTACTTTTATATGGATTTGAATACTAGATCGTAGATACCGGTGTTCTTTGGTGGTTGGGTTTCAATTAATTACACTTTCTCAGCGGCGGTCGACCTGAGATTGCACAAGACTACACTTCATTCACATTCATACATATAATCCTCATCCATCCTCTGAAGTTAAAACGGTAGTTCCGGAGGCTAAACAGATATAGAGAGATTAAATGTGATAATGGTATATTATTAAAATAAATTTACAATAATTATTAATTGATAGGTTGATAATAATGAAATTTAAATTTCATACTGGTCGTAAACATCCTACTGACATGATTTTTTATCTTACTTAACGTACACCTTTTTTTAATCAATGACGATCAACTGTTACAATAATAACAATTTTTAGTTAATTTTATTGTCACACATATGAAATATATAGTTGAAAGTACATAGTTTTGGATGCTCCTAAAGATGATATAATTAATTCTAAAGCGCTAGGGTAAAATATACAGGGGTTTGTAAATATACAACCCTATACAGGGTTTGTAAATAGGAATACATTTTTTATCAAATAATAACTTGTTATTAATCAATCACAACGTTTCTTATTTATTTAAATACGAGGCGTGTTTTTAAAATAAGTACTGTTTTAAAATCAAGCCGATGCAGCGCTGCGGTCAGTGTCTTGCACATGCGTATTGTGTACCTACATCTGTTGACAAGCCACAGACGCCATTACGGCCATAATCGATCACGTTTACATTTACTTTTGCGAATTTAAAATTCCTCTGCCAATTGAGAATCCCACCGACTGTGAAACACGTGCTGTTATTCGTTTTCTGTGTGCTAAAGGCGAAAAACCGGTTGAAATTCACATTCAGATTTGTGAAGTCTATGGACAATACATTATGAGTGATGGAATAGTACGGAAATGGGTTAGAGCTTTCAAGAATGGCCGAACAAACGTTCATGACGAGGAAGTAGTGGGCGACCTTCAGTGATCAGACTATTTGGTGCAAAAAGTCGATGAAAAAATAAAAGAATCTTCACGATGTCTTCATTATCATTGGAGTTCCTTCAAGTTTCAAGAAGTGTTTTTTACGAAATTGTTAGTGAACGGTTAAAGTACTGAAAATTGTCGGTATGACGATAGCCTAAAAACGGCCGTGTTGCAGTGGCTGTTAAATCAGGAGACAAACCTTTATGACGATGGAATACAATAGCTTGTGGTTCAGTATGATAAGTGCCTTAATATTGAAGGCAACTATGTAGAAAAGTCGATTAAGATACTGGCTTTCGTGTAAAAATAAAATTATGAAAAGTCTTTTCTTTTTTTTTTTTAATTTCAAAACAGTACTTACTTTAAAAATACGCCTCGTATCTATCAGTTTATCTTTTATATTAAGAAATGCTATAGTGTAAAACCTTCCGAATGTTACAAGCGTCTCTTTAGTCTCTAATCAGTGATGACAATAATAGTAAATATCATATTGTACATATATAACTTGATAACTAGTCAAAACATCGCTACTTCTATTAGGGTTAAGAATGATATTTTTTATTTTGAATCATCGGTCATTTGACTGCTGGAAGCCATACTTTATTTCGTGTTGTTTTTTGATGATATTTTAACTTCCAACAAATTTACTGCATCCTAAAATCTCAATTTTCTGGGAATTTTTCCTATATTTATATTCCTCTTCTAATTTTACTCTTTATTACCCAAACTGAGATATTTGGTGAACCTAGTTCGTTTCTTTTAGCCATATATTAATTGTCACATACATCGATCTTTCTTTCAAATATTATTACCATTGGTTTATTCTTAGTAATTTTCAACTGAATTTCGAAGTGTCTTAACTTTTAACCCAAATTATTTAGAATTTCTTCTAAAAAATTTCGCTAAAAAAAAAATTACATCAATCAATTTTAAATATTTTTTCTGCTTGAATATACTCGATTCTTAAACTAGTTTTTTTATAACTTTATTTCTTCTTTGCAGTAGAACAAGTATGATCCTTCATAATGATATAAACATGTAAGTTGAATCTATGCTTTGATTCTAATATACAGGGTTTTCATAAAAATAAGGTTATTCTTAAATAACATTAAAAAGTTAAACACAGAAAAAAAAAATTTTGCAAACGCTTCTGCCTCAAAATAATCTATTTCTTCGCTTTGAGACCAACTCACCTCCAAATACCCACCGGCTCCAATGGTATCAATTCAAAACTTTTAAGTGGAAAAGATACAATTGTGACAAATCATATTAAAGAACCTTAAAAAAAAAAACATTTGATGGAAAAATTTTCAGACTATCGCAACCCTAACCAAAACAGAGACTATTTAATTAATAACCATTAGATAGAAGAACAATCAAACTGATAACTAATGAAACAAAGTGTATACATATTTAAATAAGAAAGGTTTTTAAATTAATATATATATATATATATATATTATATATTATATATATTACACTTGAATTTTTTCACCATATTTTAAAGTATTTTGGAAACAAACAGTAGACTGGACTTAAGTTTATATAACAGCAACAAAATTATAAAATGAAATCAAATTAAAACAAACAGGTTATTAAATTATAATAAAGGTGTTCATAGAGTAAGATACGAGTGACGAATTTTGCATAGTCTTTTCATTTGATTAAAATATGAGGTAAAATACTCTGAATATTAAAATTCATTTAAAACATTAGAGCTACTACTTTTTTGTGAGAAATTAAAGATAAAAAAGTTTATCCACTTCGACGAAAATTAATAAAAAAGATTACTTACATAGCAGAGCGAGGCTGTTCACAAAGAATACAAAAAAAAAACTTAATTAAAATTGAAAAAATTAAACATTTGAATAAATTATACACTTGACTGAATTATACACAATTTGAACGAAATTATACACAATTTTTACGAAATAAACACTGATGAATGGAGAAGAAGAGATGAATAAAGAAGACAGTGAAGAATGGATCCATGATGAGTCGGGATAAAGTGTTGTGAAGATTTCGACGGTAAACGCCCGACTGAAGAAAAAGGGTCTAAAACAAAGAAGCTAGCACACGCTAAGACGCGCGCGAACCCGCAAGCGCGTCTACAAAGAAAAAAACATGTAACGTGAGAAGTAGAAGGAATTACGTAATCGGCTGCAAAATTGCAAAATAAAAATTGATAAAAACATTGATTAACGTTCCAAAGCAGTTAGTCACACATACAGTTGAACTGGCAATAGAAATAACAAAACAAACAAAAAATAAATTAATAAATCAAACTTAACACAAATGTGTTAACATACCTTTTTCACAACAGTTATATAAGTGTTATAAAAGACTACACTTCATTCCATTCATATAAATCATCCTCATTCATCATCTGAAATAATACCTTAACGGTAGTTTCGGTGGCTAAATAGAAACACAAGGTGCTCATTTGTGTAACATCAAAAAAAAATACAGCGTTCTTATACAGAAAAAAAATGAAATTAAATTTCTTCCTTTTTTTATATTTAACAGTTGAAAATCTATTTTAGTTTCAATACTTTATGAAAATTATATATTAAATAATATATTTTAAAATAATATTTATTTTATATTTTGATTAGAATCTATATTTAAATTATAATTTAGTTTAAGTTATGCACTGCCACTTCATATCAAATTCAGTGTAGTTCTTGAGATTTCTAATCTTCTTTTCTTAGAATGTTAGAAATAGTCTTAAAATCAGTTAAAAATCATATTTTATTTATTCACTTGCTTCCATTATTTTTATTTATTTATTGGAAAAAGTCAATTATAAACGTAACATCTGTATAAAAAAAAAAATAATAATAATTTTTTCTTAAAAGTTTGAGGAAGAAAGATTGGAATTCTTAATAATTGCTGTAAAATAAGAATATTTACAAATAAAAAAATTATTATAAAAATACTCATTACATTTGGATAATACACTTTTTACGTTTTAATTTAATGAATTATTTATCTATAAAAAAAATTCAAGTTTTGTCTGTCTGACTGTTGAGCTGGGCTGAGTAATTTTATTTGTCGTTATTGAAATTTGGAGATTATGGTTGTGGCACCAGTTCTTCTTATATAGCAATTAAATTATTTCGAAATACACTGGAATAAATCTTCCCTAAAGAATTTTCTCGTTTGACTACAATTTTTAATTTTTTTTCTTTTTGTTCCACAACCAGTTGTTTACAATCGATTACTTAAGTGGAACCATAAGTAAATAGTTTGATAATAAGCACATGATAGCTAGTTCACAAGGATTTCTCATAATAAGTTAATCCATAATAATATTTTCAGTAAGCAGTGATCAATGATCTGTTTAGCCTCCCGACCACCGTAAGATATTACTTCAGAGGATGATATGTATGGATGTAAATGAAGTTTAGTTTTTTACAGTCTCAGGCCGACCATTTCTGAGATGTGTGTTAATTGAAACCCAACCACCAAAGAACACCGATATCCAGGTTAGGTTAAGCTTTCACTCAAAGTGTTTGCCTTTTTTTACGTCTCTGTACTAGCATTTGTTTTTTTTTTGTGCCCTTTCCGTGTTCTTTGTATTGTTCAGTTGTGTTGGCTTGTTATATTTTGTTTTTTCTTTTTTTATTTATTTTTGGTGTTCTGAGTTGATTTTGTTGTTAAATTTAGTGTTTTCTGTCTTGACCTGGACATGTGTCTTGCATATCTGGGCTACTATATACATTTTCATTCTTACGTTTTTCGTGGTCCATTCTGTGCTTGTGGACTGTCGTTAAGTTTCGATAACTATAATCCGCAAGCATAGTGTGCGCATGTGTCGGGTATAATTGGTTTAATTTTACTTTTTTTGTGATTTTAGTAAGTTTTTATTATATTTATCGTAGTATTTGTAGTTTATTAACCGTTGCGTAGAACTATTTACTTAGAACAGCAATCGTGGAATCCTTTTGTATATGCAATACAAGCAGTGATCTTAATGTTCATTATAAAAATAATAATTCTGCTGACACTTTATAGTCCATAAAAACAAATAATTAGCAAAAAAAAAACTAATAAACAAATAAATATTCAATAAAAGAAACAAACAAATAATCAAGCGATAGCTAGTCGAATAAAGAATAAAATTACTTGTGATATAAACAAAAGAATCCGTTAACTTAAATCAGTTATTTCCTTCTTTTCTTCACTATAAATCGCCTGAAAGTAGCTGCAACCGGTTAAAATTCCTTTTACCTACAATATCAGAATGTATAACTACGATACGAATACAAGTATTGAACTCAAAGGGTCTTTGGATTTGGGTCACTAGATTTGGCGATAGTATCTGCAGACTGTCATTCCGAAGCCCTAAATGAAGCACATGGGAGATGTTTCAATCTTTCGACGTCCTTGCTGTTATCATGCAGATTGATCGCCAAGTGGTTGAAGTAATTTTCTAATTGTTGTTGGTATTTAATTAACACTGTGCTATCTCATAACCTCACGAACTGTCGGAAGCTTCATGAATTTCAGTATTCTGTGTGAACTATGGCGCCTCTGCAATTGTTTTCTCATTACCTTTTTTTTCAGAAGAGTTGTACATTTACGTAAATATTACTTTCTGACCCCACAACTCCACGCCATAAATCCAGATTGTTCGTAGGATAATTTTGCAAATCAGAACTTTATTGGACAATGTGAGGTGTAAGTTTCTTCGTAGCAGCCGATGCAGTTTCTATACCTCATGTTCAGTTGTTTTCTTTTCGTCCTCACGTGATACTTCCAGGTCAAACGTCGATCTAAGCGATATCCTTGGTACTCAAGACACATTGTTCATGTACACACGAGGACAGTAATGGAGAATCTAACATGCTTTGATTTATATTGATTAATCTTCCATTTTTTTTCTTTCATGCGCAGACTAGGTCTAATGCCATTTGCTACTCCCGTGAGGCTAGTTCAGGATCTTCGTTAACGACAAAGATAGCAGTGTTGTCGGCAAATTTTTAATAAAAAAAATAATGAAATAAAACTTAGTTTTTGTAAATTAAAAGTTTTTTAATATGCTTTCTATAATTTCAAAATTATATTTCAGGAACATCATTCTTTTTAGAAATACAGAGGGGTACATTATTATTACTGATTGATGAATATTGTGTCGTAAGTATCTTTATTTTTAATTTTCATTTAGTTTAGGACTGTATTTTACAGTTTCCCAAAAAATGTATGTATTATATGAACTGGTTTTGGAATGAAACTTTCCGAATGAGATTAATATATTGATTTAAATACCGGCTTAATTTTTCTATAACGATTTGTTGATGTTATAATAGTTTTTTTTTTAAAGAATGTGACTACGTAAATCAAAAGAAGGATTACGGTAACCAGCCTCTCTTTTTTTGTTTAGCTCCAAAATCACTGTAAGTTATTACTTGAGAGGATAAATCAGGATGATATGTATGAATGTAAATGAAGTGTAGTCTTGTACAGTCTCAGGTCGACCATTCCTGAGATGTGTGATTAATTGAAACCCAACTATCAAAGAACACCGATATCCACGATCTAGTATTCAAATTCGTAAAAAATTAACTGCCTTTACTAGGATTTGAACTTTGGTACTCTCAACTTCCAAATCATCTGATTTGCGATGACGTGTTTAACCACTAGATCAAGCCGATGGGTTACGGATCCTAGATTAAAAAGGATAACTCATATCTTTGGGTTCAACATTTGTAACCTTTTCATAGTTATAAATTGATATTGTGGGTAAAAGGAATTTTAACCGGTTATAGCTATTTCAGGCAACTCATTTATAGTGAAAAAAGACGGAAATAACTGATTAAGTTAACATATTCTTTAGAGGTGTTACTAATAGACTGTCTTAATTGTAATCGTGAAAAATTAAAAATTTTGGTTTTCAGATTTCAACCATTTTGATTCATTTTCATTATCCCTGAATCCATTTTGACTAGTTTCGGTGTGAAGTCTTTAGGTTCGTACGTATCTCGTATAACTCAAAAACGATTAGCCATAAGATTATTAAAATTTAGGACTGTTGTAACCTTCTCTTTTACAACAAGGGGGGGTCTACACCTGCCGTTTTTATTGCAATCGATTAGACCAAAAGTAACAAAGTCCAAATTCCTAAAAAATTGGATTTGGAATTTTTCTTAACTGGAGTAATAAGCTCTCATTGAGAGTTTTTCGACGATATATCATAAGTGGTACTTATTTTCATTGGTTACAGAATAATACTCAAATAAAACTTTAATTAATGAAGTAGTTGGATGTTGTAATTGGAAGGCACATTGGTTCATACTTCATATACATGTTGTCGCCGAACTGCTTCGACGACAGTGGAACACCTAAACCTGTTAAGAGTGATTACCTCTTTTCTTAATGCTCCAATAGCCGGGTTCCACCAGTATGCACCCTTTCTACTCCTATTCACAGTGGGCCGAAAAATATCCTCCTCCTCCTCCTGAACCAGCCACTGGAGAGTCTCCAGGCCCATGTCGTTCACGAGGTCAGACCGTCTCAGCATCGAGTCCACAAAGGGGTGAATCTGATCCTGGGTAGGCTTCCAGTTATTTCGGCAAACTTGTCACGTCATACTTATGTTGCCCAGCATAAAAGCAATTCTGAGATGATCCTAAAGGAAGTCCTCCTCTAGAATCGTCCATTCCTCGATCAGAGAAGCCGAAGGATCGTCAATCGTGGTCCGTCCAACACCGAGCCCGAACCACTACTAATAAAAGTAGGAGCGTCGGGAGTGCCCACAGAGGTCATGTCCGACGTTCTGATAACAGTGGACAGCCTTACTCCCCTCTTAGTGTTATGTTTTCCACCGAGTGCAAATGCCTCCGCACTATAATCACCTAACATTACTAGGGGGCAGGGAGTCGTCCTGATCCACCAGCTCATCAAGAGTCCGTTCGAACGAGTGACCGTCACAATTCGGGGAGACATACACAAGAATAAAAGCAACTCCCGTCAGTCGAAGGATGACAAAACCTCTGCTTTTCAGAAGGCCACTCTGGTCCGAAATACCGGTAACATCCACCACAGCCACATCTCCCTCCTCATCCATCATCCATCCTCTGGACTGGGCCAAAATCTTGTTGGGCTCCGTGAAGAAAAACAAGTCGTAGTTCCTCCGCATCGCCCAATTCATCGCCAGGTCGTGGGCGACTCGTCTCTTGCCGGCATTCAAAACCAGGCACTTCATAAACGGGTAGTTGCTTCCCGGCCTCCGACCCGGTGTTCCTCACGCCTACAAGCAGCACTCCCAGTCCGATGTCCCTTCGGTTGCAATCTAGACATCTTTCCTCCTGCTTGCAGGCGCAGATCTGGTGGTTAGTCCCTTCGCAGCGAAAGCACATCTTGGTGCGATCGGGGCCCCCGCATCTGGGAGTAGGGCAGTTGAGTGCTGTTCCTCACGTTTAATCTCCAGCCTGCAAGAATGCCAGCCCACCACAACACGGTCTCTGTCGGCCAACTTCTTCGCCGCTCTGGCAGAAATCTGAATGGTCGCCCGCTTTGTTTCACCATAAGCGACACGTAGGCCCGAAACTTTCACCGGGGTATCCTTCCCGGTCACCCTGCAGATCGCCTGAACAATATCACCGGCCTCGACATCCATATCCATGCCTTTGATGTCGAAGCTAGTGGACTTTCTATCCAACGAGTTGTCGGTAACTATAACACTATCCAGTTTAGTGTCAGTTCTTTGGACAATATCCGACTTTTTGTTGGAAGAGTCCCGGATTCTAATCTGAACCTCATCATCTCGGCCCTTCTTGATGGACACAATTTCGTTCGCCAAGTCCTTTCCAACACCCTCTCGGACCTGTTTGAAAAGGTCAGCATAACTTGTGGCCGATTTCCGGACTGTCACCAAAGTAGTTGGGGGGGCTCATCGGATGCAGGTGCTTCCTCTCGTCAGGGTCGACCAGATGTAGTTCTATCCTCTCCTCACCGGATTTGTTTTTACCATACCAAAACTCCAATACTTTTGCAATCTGCACCCCAAAGGTGTTTGTAGGGGCTCAAAAGCAAACGTTTTGGGAGGCCATTTTTATCCTAGTTAGCGTGTTGCTTAGGCATCTGGCGAGTGCCTCTTTTTCCTCATCCAGAATAATCGCTACCGTGGTTCCGCTGTCCTTGTCTCCCTTCTCAAGGTAGATAAGCTCCACTTGTTTGACTTCTTTAATGACCATACCTGGCGGAATTGCTTTTGTCAGAAGTCAGTTTCGGTTTAAACTTTGGTGGGGATCGTTCTGTGTCGTACTTAAGTCTATTTACCAACGTCATGTGACTGTTATGAACCTTAAATAGATTTTAAAAAATTTTCCAATCAGAAAGGAGATACAACGAGCTGCTCATCGTATCTCCTTTCTGATTGGTCAATCGTGTTCTTAACAGTGATTGGTTAGGAAAATGCGGAAATCTAATTGGTTAGTTACTCAAAAAATCTATTCAGACGGGATTGGATGGATTCCGAGTAAACAGCGTTCAGGGGCGGTCCGTTATATTCGTGTGAAATTTGATAAATTTTATTCACACCTTATGATTGGCCAAAAAAAGCCGATTATGATTGGATAGAATTCACTGCTTATTTATTGGTCAGTTTATTTTGCAGCTGTGATTAGCTCGTCGTAGCAACTTTCTGATTGTTCACTCGTGTTCTTGACAGCGATTGGTTAGGAAAATGCGGAAATCTGATTGGTTAGTTACTGAAATAGTGTAATCTGTCGGTCGGTGAAACGTAAGTGTTATCTGCGATATGCAAGGATGAATGTGAATTTCCATTGGTTCATTCTTAATCGTCTTGGCTTGAGATGGATAGTTTTGTTTCGTACTTCATTCTGTTTACCAAAGTCATGTTACTGTTTTGAACCTTAAATAAATTTTACAAAATTTTCCCATTATTGAAAACTCGAAAATACCAGTGGGCTTATCATTTACATACTCTTACATTAAACTCGGCTTTAATATAAATAGGAATAAATGTAATTTAATGATTAACCGTAAATCCCCAAATGTAAAATTTTATAACACAACTTATACAAATTGAACATTGTATTACGGCATGATATTATCGGAATAAATTAAGAATAAATTTCAAAACGTAGTACAGAAGTAAGAAAATTTGAAAAAATATTAAAATGATGCGTAAGTTTTTGCCCTAGAAAATTCTTATATTGCACAGTTATTTACAATGTAAAAATGTAGCTCCGTAACACACATTTTATTTTCGGACAAGGCACCCAATAAAATAAATATAATTCCAATACCGATTTACAATCACATATTTCTAGTCCCAATTCACATAAAAAAATTTACATACTAAGAAAACGAAATCCGAAAATATTTTCAAAATGTTATAATTTTAGTTTTCGAATAAAATAATTGATTCCGTTATTATGTATCTATTGCTAAAATAGATTGGCGGTCCGTTATTGGCAATACTGATGCAATTTTAAAAACGTACCGAGATTAGCGATCATTTGGCTTGCCTGTGTTTCCGGCAAAAATGGTGTTAGGTTATCGAGAAATCTACAGATATGAGCTATACCTCAACTTTTTTTGTTGTTTTGAAAAGGGCCGTTTGTGTCGTTGTTGCTGTTAACCTCGTGATAGTCCTGAGAATGGATGTTGTTGTTATCTCTGAGAGGAGCAGTTGGATCCGGGAGATTGTCTCCGGCGAAGTTTACTCGGCTGCAGTCGGGAAGTTGCGGCTCGTCCATTGAAATCCGACCGAGCTTTCCCTCATCGGCGGTTGGCTTCCATTACAGAGTGGTAGTGGAGATCTCCAGAGCTCCGCGGCGTCGGGTCGGCGTCGGTCATCATTCGCCGGCGCGGCCGAGGCGGTTCTCCTCGAGCGATCCCACGCTGGGCCGGCTCTCGTAGCTGCGTCCGCTGGCCAGGGCGATGGAAGTCCTGCGAGCTGGAGCAGGAATGATGCGTCCGCATCCAGTAACTTTCTCGGGGGGTGGTCCAGGGAACTCCTTTCAGCTTCTTCCATCTTCTTCTCCGAGGTCTTCTCTCGGTGATGGTTTGTGTTAGAATCAAGTTTCACGCTAGAAAGCCTATATTTATTAGAGCCCACACAGTGGTGGGGTAGTGCTGCCATGGTGGAGGATAGATGCGCGATCAGATGCGGTGGGAGTGCACGCCTGTGCATGCGCATTGTTTAATGTAACTCCAGCTGACTTTTTCTCGTCTGTACGTTCGCAGAGTTAAAGGCGTGTGGAAACAATATATATATATATATATATTTTTTTTTTTCTTTAAATATATTGATTTATTAATAAATTATAGCCTCTGTTTGTAAAAAAAAAAAAAAAAAAATGTTTACGATAAATAATAATCAATAGAAAATTTAAAATAATATTATAAATTATTAATGAAATAAAATTCTTGTACTTTTCATTTAAAAAAAAAAAAAAATTGTACATGTTTTAATGAGCGTACAAGGAAATCATGTGATGACCACATCAGATTTTTTAATTTTTTTTCAGACATAATCTATTCAGCATCATTTTCAGGAGGTGGAAAATTTTAATTTGTAATTAATTAAAAGTGGTAATATTAGGTTTTGAAGTAATATGACACGACTTGTATATAGGTAAAAAAAAAAAAAAAAGGTTAATCCTTACATTATATGAAATATATAAACCTAACGTTAACAATATACAGTTACAAAATTACATAGTTTACATACAAAAATTATATTTTGTAATGAAATTAAAATGCATTATAACTTATCTTGCCCCACTGATAGAAAATAATCCGCCCTAATATGATATAAGCACGTGTAAGATATTCAAACAGTGGTTTGATGATAGTGATCATGAACACTGTATATTCACTGTGTACAGTGATCATAAATGTTATACTGTAAAGAAAGGTTTACCGAATTAATGAATGTTGAATTGCAATATTTGCTATAGCAAAAACGGGAGTAAACAAAAACTATATTTAATGTATGGAAATGAATTATAAATTATTCCCATTTATGTAATACTGCAGATGAGTAAGTTTAATATATATTATAGTATATATATAATATTAATCTACTCCCATGAAATAAATTTTAATTAGATTAAGCTTCAATTAGCAGTTTTATTAGTTGAAAATAATATACTGTACCTGAATTTTGATGCGTTTACTATTTTCTACTGAGTTATTCAAATAATGTAACAGCATCTCTTTTCGATACATCAGTCGCCCAATATATTGTATTTAGTATAATATTCACCGAAGTAGATTTCATCTGATAAAATAATTGGAAAAATTGTAACATTTTTTTTACGATTTTTGACCAGTTATAATTAAGAAAAAAAGTTCATAAAAACTTATTAAATATTTAAATTTTAAATGTCTCATGTAAGGCTTTATTATACAAGTTGTTTATATGGTATGTCAATTCTTAAATAACTTTTAAACTTTTAAGTATATAAAAAAAAATTTGATGTGGACAACACATGACTTTCTTGTACGCCTAATAAAATAACAGAAACACATATTTTTAAAATGAAAAGTACATCAAATTTTATTTCATTAATAACTTCTAAATATTTTTCATATATATAATATTTATATACATTAATATATATATTATATATATATATATATATATATATATATTAATGTTATTATTGAATTATTATTTATCGTTAACATTTTTTAAAATCAGAAGTTAACAACTATTAGTAAATTAGTATTTCAAAATTTCAAAAAATAGTTAAATAAAAAATGAGATGACGTCTGATTTGAACCGTTATGTACCCTTATAAGATCCAAATATTTCATTAATTAAAATTATATTTGTCTATAACTCTGGAACCAATGAAAATAAGTATCACTTATGATAATATCGTTGAAAAGCTCTCAATGAGGGCTTATTACAATAGTTCGGAAAAAGTCCAAAATCCCAATTTTTTTCTGATTTTTTGGACACATTTGGATCAATCAATTCTCCTATTAAAAGGGAAAGTTCACAACTAGATGTTACAACAGTCCTAAATCCATAAATTTCAACATTGTACGGTTAATCATTTTTGAGTTATGCGACATATATAGGTACATACGTATAGACGTCACGCCGAAACTAGTCAAAATGGATTCAGTGATGGTCAAAACGGATATTTTCGTTGAAATCTGAAAACCAAAGTTTTTTGCGAGATTACAATACTTCCTTGTACTTCGAACAAGTTTGAGACTATTTTATTTTTCAGAATGAGATTACCACATTCCCAAATTCTCAAGCGAGGTAATTAAAAAAAAGAATTAAATAAAAAGGGTAGGATTGGGATAGACCATTTTAAAGAACATCAAAAAACCTGACGAAAATGACATATCAGGTTACGACAACTCTTAACCAAAATTATGGCTTTAATATTTTTCACGGCTATTTTCAAAAGTAGCATACAGAATACTCCAAATTATTAGCGATCCCATAACAAAAAATATGTTATCTTTAGGTAGGAACATACTTAGTAAACGTTATTTTTTTAGTTTTATAATTTAAAAGTTAACTACTGTAGATCATTTTTGTAACTAGAAGAAAAATCATTAAATGGCCTCTATTTTCATTAGTATTGTCGGAATCCGATAATTTTTAAATCAAAATATATGCTTTATGACTTTTAAAATTATTTCTCATATCTTTACCCTTTCTATTTAATATTTTCGAGCTGCTCTTCACTGGGGTTCCCTGGAGCTTTGAGGTTTGATGGCATTTTTCCCAAACTGGAACCACCATATTGAAAAACTAGATCGTTTTGGAATAAGGATATTTGCTACATTTAATATTTCTCTATTTAACGGAATGAAAAATTAATTAATTGTTACCTTTCCTTTTTCTGTTTAGCTTCCGGAACCACCGTAAGGTGGTTACTTCAGAGGATGAATGAGGATGATGTGTATGAATGTGAATGAAGTGTAGTCTTATCGACCACTTCTGAGAAGTGTGATTAATTAAAACCCAACCAACAAAGAACGACCGATATCCATGATCTAGTATTCAAATCCTTATAAAAATAACTACCTTTACTAGGATTTGAACCTTAGAACTCTCGACTTCGAAATCAACTGATTTGCGATGTCGCGCTAATCACTAGACCTTCTAGTGGTCTAGTGGTTAACCACTAAAGAACACCAGTATCCACAATCTAGTATTCAAATACTAGATCGTGGATACCGAGCTAATTAATTGTTACCATACTTTTTGAACATTGTCCATTTTTAATTTTAGTTTTTATGAACTGAAGTTAATTATTTGTAAAATGAAGCGAGGTCTTCGTTCGCTGCTCTGTCTGTTTGTTTTTTGCATTTGAAGTTTTTAATGAAGTTACGGGCAGCCGCGATTTCCGATTTTTATAACACTTTTTATTAAGGTTCCTTATAAATTATTCGTATCTGTGAAAATTTTTCGTAAAACTTGCAGTTTAAAAATGATACAAGCGATCTTCTTTAGATAAGAGTGAAAGAAAGAAGTAGTTTTATCATCAAACCACTGTAGGTCACAAGTCAGACGATATGTAGTCCTCCTACCATTCCTGAAATGACGTACTATTAACCTTAAACACCATTATTATTTTAATTTTCAATGATTGCCGACCTCCGTTACGTGATTGGTAGCGTCTCGGCCTTTCATCCGGAGGTCCCGGGTACGAATCCCTTTCAGGCATTTTCACACACACTACACATCATTCATCTTCATCCTCTGATTTTATAACTAACGGTGGTTCCAGATGTAAAAAAAAAAAATCAATGATTACGAGTTCACGTTTTCTTCTTCTTTCCGTTTAACAGCTCTTAAGCTTTTTTTTTTTTTTTTTTTTTGTTTAACCTCCGGAACCACAATTAAGTATTACATCAGAGGATGAAGATGAATGAA
>JAAAKQ030057435.1:0-15967 GCA_010016005.3 Zanna intricata
ATACAATTTCTCGCCTTGAAGCTTGGTCCAGAGTTACCGGCTTCACATTTTCACCTGAGAAAACAAAATGTGTAGTCATTTCTTGCTTGCGGGACCCTTTTATACCACAAATTTTTCTGAACAGAGAGGAAATCGCTATCTCTCGTGGTATAAAGTTCTTAGGACTATTTCGACAGCCGCCTTACGTGGGTCGATCACATCAAACAATTAAAAGTGAAATGTTCCAAACTACTAGATTTGCTACAAGTTCTTAGCAATACAAATTGGGGAGCCGATAGATCATGTATGTTACGTTTTTATTATTCCTTAGTTCGTTCCGGCATAGATTACGGCTCTATCGCCTACTCCTCAGCGCGAAATAACACATTGAAGATGTTAGATGCTGTCAATCATTCTTTCCTTTGGCTTGCCACAGGTGCCTTTAAATCAAGCCCTGTCCGTAAGCTTGCTTGTTGACTACGGTGAGCCATCACTTTGGAGTAGGCGAGACCAACTTTTAGCATCCTACTTTCTCAGTCTCAAAGGACAACCAAATCACCCCACTTTTGACTCTGTTCTTAAGAATCCTAATTTAGAAACTTATGAGAACCATCCACGTTCTACTGCCCCTGTAGGTGTCTGTATCCTTCATCTACTTCATCTTATAAATGTTGGCATGCCCTCTATGTTTTCAATCTATCCGTGCTCATATCCTCCGTGGGTAATCAACCTTCTAAATTTCAATTCTGACCTTACGACATACAATAAAGAATGAACACCACCCATTATCTTCCAGTAAATGTTTCAACATATCCTATCCAAGTCTAATGCAGATGCAATAATATACACTGATGGATCGAAACACAACGATGCCGTTGTGTTTGTTTTTTTGTGCCGTTTGTGTGCCAAACATATATGTTTGGCCTACCTAGTATCACAAGTGTATTCACTGCTGAGCTATACACAATAAGTAAGGCTCTGAATATTATCAACCCTACATATCGAAATATCCTTATTTGTAGTGATTCGTGCAGTGCTTTCCAAGCCCTAGAAAACTTTTATTTTAAATATCCTATAGTCATAGAAATTTATAACGCAATCGCTGAGTTGAACCATCGCAACATAAATCAGTTTCTGTTTGATTCCTAGCCATGTGGGGATTCCAGGTAATGAACGTGTGCAGATTCTGCAGCTAAGGACGTGTGTAGTCAACCTTCCTACCCGTATCAACTACGTGCAACTACTGTTGATGCGGATAGGGCATACAAGAGCTACTCAAAGAGTATCTCGGGTAAGGAGTAAATGCACCAGTATGTACAGAATGCGACTGTACATCACATCCTTGTAGAGTGTGTGCGTTGTGGCCTTGCGTCGTAAGTTTAAATTGCCCAGGACTGTTCGAAAAATCGTGGGTAAAGATAACAAGAGTTTAGACCAGATGTTACTATTTTTAGAGGATACTGGTATTATAAATAAAATTAAAATTTTTTTTTTACTTATTTGTATAATTGAAACGCTTTTAATGTATTTTTTTTCTCCTTAATTTTTAAGTTTTCGTGTTTTGTTTTTATTCTGTTACTTGAGATGGGCCCTTTACACCCCTCTCTGTTTTTATTCATTTTTTGTATTTTAATTTTGCATTTTAAATAAATTTATTTTATTAAGACTATATTTGTGATGTTAGTTTTAATGATCTGTGATTGTTTTTAAAGTTTTTAACCATTTTTATGTATACGTATATTATCAGTTAATTTTTTTTTATACACTAATTTTAATCTAGCCTTAGTTTTGTTTTTTACTTTATTTATTAAACACACTATATTTAAGTCGGGCGATAACACGTAGGCGTTTTTCGCCCTTTTTAACAATTTCATCAGCCAAATCTTTGCCAACTCCCTCTTGGACCTGCCTAAAGAAGTCTGCATAACTAGTACCCAATTTACGGACAGTCACAAGCGTGGTGGGGGAGCCCATCGGATGCAGGGACTTCTTTTCACCAGGGTCAACTAAATATAGCTCGATCCCATCCCCACTAGTCTCAAGTTTCCTATACCAGAACTCCAAAGTTTTGGTGACCCGCACTCCAAAGCTGTTATTTGGAGCGCGAAAGTAAATATTTTGAGTCTCCATTTTCATCTTGTTTAATGCACCATTTAAATATGTAGCGAGTGCTTCTTTCGCTTCATCAAGCACGATCGCTACGGTGGGGTTCACCTGTCCTCTCTCATCCTCGGGGTAAATAACCTCCAGCTTTTTAATTTCCTTAATAATCGTGCCAAACGGAATCGCTTTGTCTGAAATAAGCTTTTTTGTTATCTCGGACGACCTCTCACTTAAAATTTTACAAAAGGCACCCATTTTTCCCAGCTTCTTGGGAGTCAGGAACACTAAGTCTTCCTCCAGTTTGCTCAGAGGGGGTTTAACTATGATTTTGACTTTTTGGTACACATCCATTGGCCACTTTAAGTCAACGATCTCATTAAGGTCCTGTAGAGAACCCGATTTGAGTGCAGTCTCAACTTTCTCCCTCAGCTTAGTTCTTTCAGAGAGGACTTTTTCTGTTTGTGCCGCCTTCTCCGAAGTTAACCTCACTTTTGCGCTGGCGTATAAGGCCAGCACCGTTGATTCAAGCTCCCTAGAAAGTTCCTGAACATGGAGGGCCGTGTCCTTAATCTCTATTTTTGTGTTCCGGTTGCCCATACAAAGGGCAACCAGCTTATTAATCTCGTCCGCAGCTGATCCATATCAGATCTGTCAGAGGAAGCACCCTCGCTGTTATCTTCAACTAAGGAATATTCCTGCTTTTGAGGGCGGAGGTCTTTCCTCCTCCATTTGTTTCCCGCAAAGAGGATCCCGATTTTTACCCTGGTTCTCCGTAGAGAATTAAAAAACTAGTGAATTGATACCCCACATGACCAAATTGTCGGGGGGGGGGGGGTCGAAAATGTATTTGACCAAAAAATGGGTCAGAAATAATTTTTTTCGGGGAGAGTAGGGGGTCAAAAAAATTGATCAGAGATCAGAAATTTTGGGGGGGTCAAAAAAAGTTTTTGGGCGGGTTGGGATCAGGACCGGGAGGCCCGGATTCATGGAGATCCGAGAGAGGAAAGCAATCCGGTGACAGGACAGGAGAAAGTCAAAGAAAAAGGACCCCTTATAAACTTGTGTGAGGACTTAGAAAGAATCCTATATCTATAACTGCTCTATGAGAAAGAAATTTTCAAGTTGTTTACAATTTATAATTGACTTAGTCATCTTGTAACCTGTTAATCCACTTAGAAAAATGTCCAACTAATTATACTAGTATAGGTATTATAACCTATAATAAATAGTCATAAAAAACTTACTCTCAAATCTGTAAACCGAAAAAACCTTAATCACTTATTCCCCAGTCCGTATAAAATAAACCTTAAAACCGGTCCAACATAGTGCCAGATGCACCTTAAGCCTGTTAGACCCTATAAAAGGTACCCAACTAAAAAACACTAAAAAATTAACCTGTTTACCAAATCACCAAAAATTCTACAGAAAACAAAGAAAGAACCAACCAAATAAAACACCTTTCTCACGAGTGATGCAGAGCACAACCAAACACACTGAGTGGTCCCACTCGACTGTGATTTTTTTACTGTTCATAGAAGTAATATGCTGCTGAACAGATTGCACAAAGATAAATAAAAATACTATACACCAAACATTAAATATTTTAGCTCAGATGGAATTTTTAGCTTACATACTTAGAATAAGAAGTTTTAATCTTCAAATGATTGTGCAAATATCTCCTGTTCTAAGTTTGGCATGTTTATATTGAATTTCATTTGTGGTTGATACTTATTTGATTTGTGGTACTTAAAATTATAAGTACTATAAGTATTATAATTTAATCTAATATTTAATTTTATTTTATCTAGTATTATAAGTACTTAAAATATCACATTTCATATCTGCAAGTATATGTGGCATTCCAAATATCTTTGTTAGTGGCCTGCTACTTACAACAAAAAAAAATTAATTAGAATTATGTATTTTCTATAAAACATTTTTTCTTTTACAGATTTATTTTTGTGTTAGTATTACATTTTTGATAG
The DNA here is from genome assembly GCA_010016005.3 of Zanna intricata. Lineage (NCBI taxonomy): Eukaryota > Metazoa > Arthropoda > Insecta > Hemiptera > Fulgoridae > Zanna > Zanna intricata. Next base: position 4,068 of record JAAAKQ030057435.1, read on the forward strand.
TTTTTTGTTTTACACTCCCACTTTTTTCACATTTTTTCCACATAATTACTTTATTACATGTTTTGTAATAATCGATGAATAAAACACTAGACATTTTAAACATTCTCCATATTAACATATTTTACAATTTTTAGCATTATTGCTTATAATTATAAATATAATCTGGCTTAACCTACGATCGCTAACCTTGACTAATTAACAGCAATGTTTTGATTATTTAAATAATAAATAATTGCATAATTATTTTATTTATTATTTAAATAATCAAAACATTACTGTTAATTAGTCAAGGTTAGCGATCATAGGTTGAGATATTTATTATTCTCTGCACTCCAAATATTCTCTGATTTGGAAGATGACTCTCTTGTACTTTTTTTTTGAAAATGGAGTAATCTATTTCTACCATTATTCCTCGACCACACTTACCTTCTTTAATTTTTTTAATAAATTTTATTGCTTTACTAGACATGAACCTACACTTGCTAAAATCGACTAATATGTTTAAAATGACCAGTATAAAACAGCAAGTTAGTGTTTTTTCTAATGATTTATTCACCAATTATTGTAAAAGACAGTATATTGTCATTTTTATATGGAAAAAAGTGGAGGTGGGAGGTAAAATGAAAAAGTATCAATATTTTTTATGGAATTAACATTTTCAGTTTTAACTAATATTTTAATATATTAACACAAATATGTGGTTTTGAGATTGCAGTCTTTCAGGATAAAATGTAGAAAGCATACTATTATTATTTATATAATAGCTATAAAAGAATATTTTCTAAATTATATTAAATATTTTCTCATGATATATTTCCATTGTCAGATATGTTTTTGTATGTCTGTTTATTACACTTCTCCATATTTCTTCTCTTTTCTTTAATCTTGAAAGGAGCATCTTACTTGTAATTTAGTGCCATGTATATTACATATATTTGTATTAAATATTACAAAAAATTATCTTCAATCTCTTATCTTTTCCAAGAAAAAGGATGGTGCTTGGGTTTTATTTATGTGCTCACATTTTTGTTTTAGCTGCTCTTGGCATTGAGTGGACCATGTGATTCACTTTTTTTTCTTTTATTTTTTTTGTGTTTAACCTCTGGAACCACTGTTAAGGTATATCTTCAGAGGATGAGATGAATGAATTGTAGCGTGTGTAAAAAATGCCATCCCTGACTGCAGGATTTGAACCCAGGACCTCCGGATGAAAGGCTGAGACCGCTACCACTCACGCCACGGAGGCCGGCATGTGATGCACCTGACAGCTGCATGAATGATTCATTGGGTCTAACGATTTATACTTCTTTATGCAAACAATTTATTAAATTATATTTGTATTTTGGGGATAAAAAAGGAAACCATTGGGGTTAGAGCTGTTAAAAAATCACAAAACAAGAAACAGCTAAAAATGTTTTTTTTCATTGCAAAAATTTTTGTTAATATGGTAAATTCATGAACATTAGTTGTTGTTGACAAAAACGTTAACAAAATCTGTAATGAAACATTGTGTTACTGGTTTACTGAGATACTTTTAAAACATAAAATTAAAGAATGAAATTAATATAAAATAAAATGGAAAATTTCCCATATATGTACTCCACAAGGTAGATTTATTGTTTTTTATTAAAAACTGAAAACCCTTAAAAACTGAAAAATTTACTTCCCAACCCTTATTGGCTTCAGAATTACTGGTTAGCTAATCAATCGGACTTTCATGTAGATGAAAAGATGGCATTTGCTTGATACAAATTCCGGCTTGTTTGGAGAGTAGTTGAAAATATATCCCACATTAGCTACTCGAGTAAAGATTTTATAAGTAGTATAGCTATGTGTTCTCATCCAAAAAACACCCTCTTCTGGAGCATAAATTATGTATTACAGATTGATCTCTAAAACATCACAATAAACTTTTATGGTTATTGTGCCTTTGTTCTTTAATTTTTTTTTTTTTGGCAAATATATTTTTTGGTAATATTTGTACAATAAGCAAATATCAAAACAGTCATGAGGCTCTCAATTTTTAGTATGTTGAGGCATGCTTAGGGATGTTTTACACCTGATCTATTGACAGAAAAATGTTGTCCCCTACATTCATGTTTTAAATCTAATGCTCCTACTGCATTACTGAAGCAGGCAGCATATTACTTTGCATGAAATAGCTTATAATTTACACTGCAAAAAACACCTTTTCCTCCAGATACTAATGAGATCCTGAAAGAACTGGTCTTCATTAAGGAAAATCATCTCAATCAGATCTGCCCTGGATAATATATTATTTCCATTTTCATTTACACCGATAAAACAGTATTATACTTAATTGTTTTCATTTACAAAGTTTCTATTGTTCCTTATTGTTCTTATTCCTGTTACAATGCGCTCAAAACCCTAATAACTCAAACTGGTTTAAGTTAAAAGAGTTTTATGAAAAAAATAACAAAATAGTTACATAAACCAAATTAATCACATGTACAATTTGATATAAAATAACCATATTGAGTTGTTTGGTTCTCTAGTCTTGTTTGTGATTTTCAAAGAAAATTCTTATTGGCTGCTCATAAGTAATTTAGAATGATATCTTACAAGCTTTCTTGAAGAAAGAACCATATCATAGCCAAAGGAATGATGACCTGTGTATTAAAAATATGTACAGGGGTTTTATACAGTTAGGAGTTAATTTACGATCGTTACAGATTTTTCAGATTTATTTCAGCCATCGGTCTTTAACTTGATGTTTATTGCTACATTTGTTTTCTTTGACCAGATAAAAACAAGTTTTTTTATCTTAATCTTTTTTCCTCAACTTGTTTTAATGTGTTTTGTAGTCCAGTGTGTAATTTTGATCCTCTTCAATCAGATTCATATTTGTCTTCATTTACATGGTTCCCACAGGTGGGGAAAAGTCAGGAGTTTTTAGCAAAATTCAGGAAAAATTGCAAAAAATTTCATTTTTGCCAACAAATTAAGGTTATGATATTAGTATTTAAATAATGCCAAAATATATTTAATATACTTTCCCGGCATCAGGAAGTGGTGACCCCTATAGCCCAACAAACTGAAACTATGTGGCTTTAATTATGTCCTGTTCTTACTTACATTCCCTAATTATTCTTTTATATTAAAGAAAGAATATACCGAATTGGAGTAATTTTTTCACTGGTGAAATTTTAAAAAGTTACCATTGAAAAATTTAAACGTTAAACTGTTTTCTTGGAATTTCTCGAAACCACTGTGAGTTTTTTGTATTTTAGGTAATTAAGTTCTTTTAAATGGCATGTAAAAAACTGTTTAATGACCAGCAGTAAGATTTAAACTTACACCCAGAATTCAGTCGATAGAGAAGAGATAGAGATGTTTATGATGCTTTTTGTGATGTAAAACATTTTGGACCGGGCAATATGGGTCAAAAGGTTGTGACTTCACACAGTAAAGGAAAGCAGTATAATTAAATAACACAAGCCTGTGGTGGTTGTGTTTTTTTTTGTTAATTGCGATTCATTTGTATTTTTTAAATGCTGAATCAAAAATAACCTTCTTTTTTTCCCTTTAACGTCAAGATTTTTCGTAAATCTTACAAATTTCAAAATTTGTAAAAAGTTGAAAAATGGCAGAAATGTAATACAAAAAATGGACATAAAACTTTTTCTTTAATAATAGTTATATATTCACTTTCTTGGCTTATACTCTGCATTCTTATAGCTAAACATTTGAGTTATCCGAAGAGGACCATTAGAAATTAAGGGGTCAATGATCCCTTAATGAAAACTGCCAAAAAATGCTAATTTCTATTATAGTACATTTTAAATTTGTTGTTCATTAATATTTTTGAGGTACCTTTGGAAACCACTTCCCCTTTTCACCCACTCTTAATGTAAAATACTTATAATTTTATTTCATGTGTAAAGTTTCTTTGGACGGACGGCTTATACTCTGCTTCATGCTTTTCCTTCTATGTTCTCTACTGATTCATCTCTGTGTAACATTCAGGAATAGTCTTCCATCATTGTAGTAGTCCATTTTCCGTGATTCCTGCTTTCCATTTCTTTCATGTCTTGATGAAATCTTATAACCCATCTCTTCACTAATCGCACTCCTATTTTCAGGATAAGAGTCCACATGTGAATTTAGGAAGTAAACCTTCAAGCTCATGGAACAGCCTAAATTTTTTTAGTCCTGCAGCATTTTCTCAGTGATTTATTTGAAATTCAGATCCTTCTTATAGCCCAGAAATTTGGTTAATATGCCTTTAAAAGCTCCTGAGGCTTCCTTTCCTGCAACTTTCATTTGTTTCTCTAAATTACCATCTTTAAAAAGTTTTCTAATTCTTCTGAAAAATGTGTTACAAAACCTTTTTCTTTGTACCTGAATCAGGAAAATGAGATGCCATCTGCTATCAGGGTCTTCTCTTTAAGCTTCAAACCAAGCAATTATGAATTTTCTTTCGTCAGATGTAAATCTTGAACCAAATCGTTTAGTTGAATCTGTGAATAAAGCTCTAGTGTACAGCTACCTCAGAGTTTATACTCCGGGATGTTATCTTCATTTAAAGCACTTGTGCAACCTTGTATTTCAGGTAAATTTTCTGGTGGAATTAGCACTGGTACGTTTGGATCATGAGGAACCAGGAGTAAAGCAGATGGCATATTTGGATACACGATTCTTTTGATGCATTTGATCATAGAGAATAGAAAAAAAACTGAATTTATGTACGCTGATGGTTGAAACAGCACTAATAGTAGTCGCATGGTGCATGATTGGCACAGATAGCTGCCAAAAAAACGTGTTACATCTTGTTAAATCTTATCGCAACCTGTTGGCCAAGCTTTTCCCACTGTCTCATCAACCCAACCCTCCTCACGAAACTTCTTCAGATCATTTAACTGTTTAGCTATAAGAATGCATAGTATGACAAAATAGTGAATATATTATTTTAATTTATTATTAAAAAAAAATTTTCTATGTTACATAGTATCCAAAGCATCCAATTTCACAAATCTTGTAGGGTAGCAAGCATAGATGGGTATATACATGTTATCTTTCATATACCCCCAAAGATAAAAATCAAGAGTGTAAGATCTGGGTGACCTTGGAGGCCGCTTAAGATTAACAAGATCATTTTGCCCCCACCTCATTGTCCTGGAACTATGTCATCCTGCAATGCCTGAAGTAACTGCAACTTAAGTGGCTTCAGATGCACATGTTTTTTAAGCACACAACAAGCTATCAGTTGCAGAATTCAAAGTTCTCTGCTTGTGGATTTCTTAGGGCTACATTCAAAAGCGATTCGGATATGCTTAACATTTTCATCTTTTGTGCGAGGATGACCAGTACTTTTCCCTTTGCATATGCGACCTTTTTCTATGAATTTCTTGTACTGATTGTAAATCTGTTTATGGTGGGGCAGCTCTGTGTTGAACTTACAATGAAATGCACGCTGCACTGAAACAATCAATTCACCTCCTTGTATACTGCAGCTCACAAAACAACTTCTCTTACGGCTTCACCATTTTCTCATAAACAAATCACAGTGCCACTGTAGGCATTAAATAGAACTAATGCCTAAAACTTTGGACTTTCCTCTATTCAGTGAAGTATCATATGTGTGTCTATTGTTCTATTGTTCATTAGAAAAAATATTTAAAATCTTCTTCTTCTTGAATAACATTGTACTTTGTTAATCTCTAAAAATCAACAAAAATTAATCCTTCAAAGCTTTTTAACATAGAACACCTATTTTCCAAGATCAGTTACAATTTTATTGATTGTAGTGCCTTGTAATTTGTATACCCGTTTATAAACAACTTAGATTTAAGTAGTTGGTTATCTTAAGTAGTTTTTTTCCAGGCATCAATATGTTGCATTTTTTCCAGGCATCAGTAGGTCTAAATTTTGATCTGAAAGTCTGATTTTGATGTTTTTTTTCCTAATTGATTGGGAGTTGCTAGCAGCGGTTTTTTCGTTTCCTTAATTTTATTAGACTGAGAAAAAAATTTGTACACTCAAAACAATCCTGTTTTGTTTCAAGAGAATGCTCTTTTTGTTAAGATCAGTCTATTTTGAAGGGCTGCTCATATTTAAGCTCCAATGTGAATTTACAGAACTTAAAAAGAATAAAATAGAAAATGTCTTTCAAAACATAATTTTTTTTAGCTAAGGCATTTTGTAATTTTATTTACAACAAACATTTTTTGTTAATATTTTTTTTTAATCCTAACATATGTAAATAGGCATTTTGATGGTTTGTAAATTACTTAAGTATTTTTTTTTAACAGGTCTGACAGTAAGCATTTAATACAAGAAGTTATAAATACCGCATCGTTTGGTTTAAAACAAGATAAATATGTTGTAGAAATCGTGGATGTAAGAGATTGTTATATATTGGATTTAGAGATGATAGCCGCTGAATTTAAGCCAAGTACATTATGTACTCTAGATTCTGTTATAGGATTCTTTAATGGTATACGACAGCGTGGAATAGAAACTACAGAAGAAATGTTAAAAGAAGGAACTATACTTACAGGTTTGTATTTTCTTAAACATAAATGTATGGTTACACACACCTCTTTTATTATTAAATCTGTTTTTAATTACTGTTTCTCTCATACTTAGACGTCCACAGTGAAGAAATTTTACTTGTATAAGAATGTCAGTTTTTAAAAGTTATATCAATCATAAGTCGCTTTTAGCTTTACAGCGGGTATCAAAATGGACTGTCATTGCAATATTATTTTTACATTTTCGTCTATATAGCTCAAGAAGTATTTTGTCAAATTTGGATATGTGCAGTTTTCACTGGATCTTTTAGTTTAACACCTGAGGGACCCAAAAAACCAGATGGAAATTTTCCAGATTGTTCGTATGTATGTATGTTGCCTTCTAATTCACCTTATATCTCCAGAACTACCGGAATGATTTAACTGACTGATCAGATTATTTCTATATATGGGGCATTCATGCCATTAAATTTTCAACTTAGTCAGTGGTGGTGAGACTGTACAGTAAGGTCACCCTAAGTATCCTGATACTAGGGCAATCGTTAACGATTAAAATATTACAATATTTAAAAAATTGCTACTGCTCCATCGATCATTGGCAGAATTAAATGAATGAATTATATTTAAAATGTAAAAATTAACTTAGTCTGGCCAGGTCTCAAACTTGATCATCAATCAACTCAATACCTGGTGTGTTACTCACGGCTACACCAGTCTACCGACCACACAAGTGAAATTTGTTCTACATAAGTTATGAAAATTACATTACTTCAGAGTTGATGGTTGACTGCTAGTTACCACCTCATCTGCTTGAATTAGATACTGTGCACACGCGCTTTAGTTAGAATCGTAGAATTAAATTTAAAGAAATATTATATTTAAATAAAATGATAAATATTTCAAATTAAGCTGTGTGTAACATCAAAAACAACCCACAATTGCATGACTTTCCTGGAAAGCGACTTTAGCTGCATGACAGGAATGTCTTACAACTGTCATCTGCTTTGTTTAAATAGAGAACAAATTGTATTTAAAAATAATCACAAAACTTTTTTTTTTTTCATTATCCTTGTTAAAAAATAGGGCCCATTTTGTTGGAGACTTTTCTTCTTCTGATAGATTGATTTTCATATTGCATTAGGGATTTGAATCGCACATCTACTCTGTATGATGATATCGCTTTATTAAGTAAATATACTAATGTGGAAGAGCTATCGTTTACTTATTTATACCTGAAGAGCAAGCCGATGTCGATGACTTTTGTACATATGAAAAAGTCCATGCTTAACTGGGACTCAAGCCCAGAACCTCGTGATAAGACAGAGATGCTGTATAATTTATCAAATAAGAATCTTGTCTTGTGAGTTTTAAAGATTATAAATTTTGAAATTATTGAAAATGTTTTAAATTATGATTGTAAGGAAAATGTATACAGATACAGCACTAGAATTAAACACAACAATCATAAAGGCTGTTATACTTCCTACATTAGCTAATACTAGGGTAAATAAAACATAAACAGGATTTTATTTTTTTTTTTAATTATTTACTTAAAAATAAAAGGCAAATATAATTTATTTTTCTTCATAGTTTTTGCTTTAGAAATACATTTTCCCAGCAAGAAGGAATTTTTTTTATCGCATTGTAGAATGAAGCCGGTTGCATCAGGAGCCAGTTGTGCACAAATCCTTCCACACCTTCGTCATCTTGAAATTATTACCCCTCGGGAGCTTCTTTAAGTGGCCCAAACAAATGTAAATTGCAGGGCAATAGGTTCAGGCTGAAGGGGGAAAGATGATCAAGTTGAGTCCAAGTGCATTTCTTCTAGCTTTGAGACTGTTAGAGCTGCAGTATGGGACCTGGCATTGTTGTGGAGGTTGATGCCTCTCGAATCGGTCGGTCTCATCTTTGCAGCGATATGCAGCCCTCATCTCGTTCAACCGCTCGCAATAGTAGGCAGCATTGATTGTGCATTGCTCATACAAAAAATCAATGAGCAAAATGCCTCGCCAATCAAAAAAACCTTGAAAAAACCTTGCTGGCTGACAGTAGAGTCTTGGCTTTCACTGGGGCTGCCTCCCCTTTCTTCCGCCACTCCATAATGGCTTGTTTTGACTGGGGAGTGTAGCAGTGGACCTGTGTTTCATTGCAGGTGACAGTCAGACTCAAAAATGCATTACCTTCTTTTACAAACCTCGCTGTAAACCTCTGACAGATCTCCAAATGTCTCAACTCTCAACTTCTGATCTGTAGTCAAAAGGCGGTCAAAGTTTTTTCATTGTTGGCTTGCATAATCTAAGTAATAAATGTGGCTGAACAATTAATAGATTGCTTTATTGAGCTCAGTCAAATAACTTAATAATTTACACATTGATTAATGTGTAAATTCTTTCAAACAAATTCACCTTTTATCATTCATATTTTATCTATTTTCATCTAATTAAAATGTATTAGGTGTATCTGGAAAGTATCATTTTTTTTTATTAAAAAGTATAGATAACTTTCAACAGAATAATTTATTGTTGAGTAGGAAAGCATACCTTAAATTACTTTTACATATAAATTTCCGCCATTATTAAGACACTTTTGATATCTTGCAATCAGTTTTTTCATTCCTTCCTTGAAGAACAGAACTGCCACTGGAAGATAGCCATTGTCTACAGTGAGTGTGAGGGAGCGTGCATGATAATGTTGAATTATTTAAATTTTCAGAAAGTTACATATATTGTCCAGTGTAGTGTAGCATAAGGAAACAGGAAATTTTGAATCAACTGTCATAAAAGTAAAAAAATTAATTACAAGTTTTATTATTGAAATCAAAAAAGTAAATTACATGCCATGTCCCAGCACAAAAAATTCAGTTTCTAAAAAAACACTGTCCATAAGATGATGGCCATTATTTGAATGTATGCATTCTTGGAAGCGAATGCTGAGATTTTGCATGGCACTTTGAAAAACTTCCATACGAATTCATGTGATCACTTAAGTCAGTTTCAGTTCCTGTATAACTAGAATTTTGTAAGTTCAATTTTGAAACTTCAAATCACTGGTGTATTCAGTGGACGGTTGTTCAGTTTAGGTTTAATGCTAATGGTGTTTCTTTGCCAATCATCATGGGCTCCTTCCAATTGAGGCTTGAACTGCTTCAATGTTTTCTGGGTTTCACAGAGTTCATCAACCTCCTGGTGGTTTCTTTTGTAGAGCTAAACCCATCTTGAAATTCTCAACCCATGTCTTGATGTGGCAAGAAGGACTGTAACTGATATCCTAAATTGTAATCGCATCGGAATTACCAATGAACAGGTGTCACCCTGTCACCATTGATTAAACGACATTTAATCAGCTGTAAGCAAAAACACTGCTGTACTTTTACTGGCATCTATTGAAGCCAAAAAAAATTAAGAGAATGTGGAGCTCGCATGCTCTTGCTAAATCACAAAATTGTGATAGTGGTAACAAAAATTAGTGGTTTGTACAGAATTTGTAAATATTAAAATGATTTTTAAACTTATATATATTGTATAATTTCATACAATATCTGTAAATGTTCAATAACTAGTAAATTCGTACAATTTTTAAACAGACTGAAGAGTATTGACGACACACAAACTAAATCCATGTTTACTAAATACGAATATTTATTTTTCTCATTGCATTAGGTCTTTACAAAATTTCAATAAAATTTCTGTACACTTTATTACTTTGATAATTTATAAAAAAGATTTTTCTAACGATTGGTTGTTCAAAAAACAAACTTAAGAAGTCAAAAAATAAATTATCCTTTTGTTAGATACTGTGTAAATTAATTGGGACAAAATATTTTATTTTCTAAACTGTTATGCGATTGTCAGTTATCTGAAACCACCTTAAACCATTTTTATCTGCCTTGAGATGGTATGACTGTTTGACCTTGACAATAAGAATGCAGTTTGAATGGTTTTAAGGTGGAAGTAGTCACCTTAGCTTCAACCATGAGCCTTTGAGTTTTGTTCAACTATACACTTGTAGGCTTCTGGAAGCCGGCCAGACGGCAAGAAGACCAACTGATTGATATATTATATTAATATATAATATATATATATATTATATTATAAATCGACTGCTGATGACCAGAAGGTCATTTTTAGTAAAAACTCATTTATACAGGTTACAAAACAAATGTTGTGAGATGAAGTGACAGTAAACGTTTGCGACTGAGCATGTTCAACAAACTGTAAAACACCCTCTGTAACAAACATTTTAGGATTTTTTACGACCAATGGAACTGGAAACTAGTTCAAGGTATGATGAATTCAACTGGGTACATAGAAATATTACGTAGGATTTTTCCATTCATGTTAAACATTTGATGGGACAATTCACCATGACTAGGCGCCTTATCTAATTCAAAATCGGTCAAGACTTTCATGCTGGAAAATCAAATTGTGCCAGATTAGCCTAGAAATCCATCATACCTAAATCCCGTTGAGAACTGATTCTATAAAAGTGTGATTCCATGATGATGAAGTCAAGAATATGTGAACTAAGCTAGCGGAGTCGATGCAAAAACGTGCTGAAGTCATTTCTGCTAAAGGAGAACTAATACAAGTATTTAACAGTATATATAAATACACAAATTGAATAAAGAATAGTTTTTGGAAAAAATGTTACAAAAGGCCTACAATTTAATAAAAATTAGGATTTCACGCATAGAAATTCTCCGGCTTAAATTTGTGACAAATAGTTATGATTGTTTAAAATAATTAAACAAAATCTAACAGAAGTAAGAATTTACAGAGATGAATATTTATTCCAAGTTTCATAACTGTTTAATGTCCAGTTTTGGAAGTTTATAGAAAAACTAAAATAAAGCCAATTATAATCCCCCCTAACCTTACTTTCAATTAACTGAAAATTACACTACTGTAAAAAAAAAGTAATAGGTATACTGAATGTTGAAATTTTAAAATGACGTGTATACAGGCTCCATGTTGCAGCTTTAACTCGTGCTGTATGGTTACTTGCATTTTCAGTAGCAATAAATTTTTTTAACTTTGTTCATTAGTCAAATAATCAGAGGCAGGTGCGCAGTTAGCCATAAATACAGTCATGGTGGCAGTGATTGCAATGATTAAACCACAGCACCGTAGTATACCTTTGCAACCCTTAAAAAAATTCAGAAAATTTCTCATTACCAAGAAATTGAAAAAAATCAAGTTAACAAAAATTAAAAAATCAATATAACCCTTGAAACTCTGACTTAATAACTTGATAACTCAAAAAATGTAGAAATTGGTTTTTAGATATTCATAATCATTCCCTCTACGAATCATGAGACCTTGCCGATGGTGGGGGGGCTTGCATGCTCAGTGATACAGAGTAGCTGGACCGAAGGTGCAACCATGTCGGAGAGGTACCTGTTGAGAG
>JAAAKQ030057446.1:0-15967 GCA_010016005.3 Zanna intricata
ACTTCATTCAAATTCATACACATCATCCTCATTCATCCTCTGAAGTAATACCTTACGATAGTTCCAGAGGCTAAACAGATAAAGAAGAAGCGTCTTGGTAATAAAGTTTTAAAATTAGCAAAACATCAGGATTAAATACCTTCGCGTTTTGCAAAATGGTGGCCATGTTTATTTTTCAATTCGTTATATTTCCATATATATTAATTTTATAAAATTTTTAAAATATTGACCCTTTTATTTTAAACAAAGTGACATTTTATTTTTTAAAATCTGTTGCCAAATAGTCTAGTTATGGGAGTTGTAATTTTCTGTCATAATTATTATTTTGAGAAAATTATTACTTAATTTGATACTAATTTGCAATACAAGAATTAACAATAAATAGAAGCAATTAAAATTTAATCAAATCGAATGTAAAGTGGAGGACATGAAAAAGACAATTTACAATTTTTACAAGAAATTGATATTACTGTTATTAATTAATGTATACTCTCAGCATTTCAGTTGAAAAAACTGTGCATAAGAGTATGTTAATATTTCCAAATACCATTTTTTATTACCGTAAACCATTACTTGATTTCTGAAATATACTTTTATTTGTACTAATAGTAAAGTTTATTTACATCCCATGCATATGTTGCATGTGTGAGGGGTTATCTCTAAAGTAAAGACCATTTCATTGTAAAAAAAAATTTATTCTGAAAACTTTATAAATATTTTTTATATTTCTCTTAAACTACATACCTTATACTACTTCTCCATATAATTGCTACATGAATTAAGACATTTATCATAGCTTCAATATACCCTTGTCGTATTCTTCTGCCACCAGTCCAATATCAACATTTTTAGGTTTGTCACCCGCGAATCTCTTACTACTCGAAAATTCTTTCGATTTCCCAAACAAATGGTTATCAGAAGGAACTAAGTCCAGACTATATATGGTTGCTGATAGTAAATTACCCATTCAAATGTTCTCAGTAAACCACATGTTGGAGCCGTAACATGTGGACGTGCAGCAGGATGATGCTGTCGGTCAGCTGCCGACGTCACCGATTTTGAATGGCGCGCCATATCTAATATAGAGTTTCACAGTAGGCTTCTTCATTTATGTTGTTCCATGTGGCATGAATTCGATCAGCAGTATGTCAAACCGACCCCTAAACACTGTGGCCATCAGTTTGCATCCAAACAACTTTGGCTTAACCTTTGTCGGTCTGATTGGTGATAGAGGAAGATGCCATTCATTTGACTGCCTTTTTCTCTCAGGCATGTAATACAAAATCCATGTTTCATCACCAGTAACAGTTGAATTGAGAAACTCATCACATTTTTCTGTACAGTACTTCAAAAATTCCAAAGTGGATCCCATTCAGATTTTTTTGTAGCATTCTGTTAAGACGTCCGGTACCCAACGTGCACAAACCTTTCTGAAACCTAAATGGTCGTGAACAATGCAACTGATAACAGTTATTGAAACATCAGGTAAAAGAAAGACCATGTCGGAATCAGAGTGATAATTTTTTCTGATTTCATCTTCGATGCGTTTCAACAAGTTCTCAGTGATTATTCAGGGCCTCCCTGAACGTTCTTCATCGTACACATTAATTCTGTTATTTCTAAATCTTTTACACCATTTTTTGACGTTCCTTTCATTCATTATCACTGTACACAGTTTATGAATTTCAGCCAGCTTTACGTTTTGATGGTTTAAATGTATGACCACATATTTCACAGTTGGCGACAACATCGATTTTCCTATTAATTTTATAATGTAATAACTCACATGTAATCAAAGATACTATGATACAACAACTTACAGACAATAATGCAGTGTGTACATTACTAAACATGGCCATGAACGACACAGGTTGGCCAACCATAAGGAGTGAAATTTCCCAGTGGTCTTTAGTTTAGAAATATCCCTCGTATAAATGCATCTTTATGTGTCTGTAATCTGTTATTAGTTAAACTAATGAACTTAATAATGCTGTATATATTTTTTCAGCTGAAAAAACAACATCCACAGTTGGACCTTACTAAAAATGACGGGGATAAAAATCTGGAATCTTCATTAAATAATATCAAATCAAGGTAAATTCTACTATTTTGTATTTTTTTTCCTTTAAATAAAATTTTTAATAAACATCATGGTCTTTTAATATAGGGACTTCAAAAAAGGTTGTAGCTTTTTTTAAAAAAAAAATCCCTTTCTGCATGTCTGAAGAGTGAGATAAATTTCACGGTGCTAAGTAGGTAAGTAAAAAGATTTCCACCTTAAAGTTAAAAATAACTACAAATTTACTCAATATGAAATGGTTGCATGTGAGAAGAAGTTTCACATGTTTAGCATATAACAAGGCCCACCTTCTTACAATTCCACTAAAACTTTGGTCACCCCAAGCCGTAAGGGTCAATTATATCAAAACTTGTTTCAGATTAATATTTTACGGTAATGTTTAGAGGACTAACGAACACTAAACCAATTCGATACTGTGCCTATTAAGGGAGGTATCATTTTTTTTTCTTTGAAACCCTGTTTTTTCCACTCCCTGAGCCGATTGTCAGTAATATTAAAAAACTTTACTTAGTTAAGTTTTAGGCCCTTATCCAAAGAATAGTAGGAACTTTAAACAAATTAGATATTTTACATAATGTGAAAGTAATAGCAATTTTTTTTTTTTTCTTTTTTTTTGTAAAAGTTCCTCATTTCCACCCCCATGGTCTGATTTTGCTCATTAATGAACTCAGTTGAGATTTTTGGTCATTAAAATTTTATTAATCAATTTGAAAGTAATTGGCAGAAAATTACCGCAGTTATCATGTCCACAAAAAAGTGAAATATATATATTATATAAATGAATAAATAAACTTTTGAACTGATAGTGGTTTTTGGGGTCTGTGAGATGTGAAACGTAAAGGTATGTAAAAATTTTCTGGAATCCGAATCATGGTATCCATTACAGTGGGTTTCTTATAAACTCTACCTAAAATTGGAAATGTAAAATAATCGAGGTGTCATAGTTTTTTTTAGAAGTGACCAGCTGTGTACAACACCTCGAGTTGATGCGCACAACACCTCTGCACCAATGTCAGTCTGTACAGTGGTGACATGTTCACAGATTACATGAATCTCCATGGGGTTGTGTCAATCAGCATAATTGCAGGATATGGGGATCTGAGCAACCCAGTGAAATTATTCAGTATGTCAGAGATTCCCCAAAAATAAACGTGAGGTACAGTTTGATGTCAGATTGTGTAATTGGCCCACTATTTTTTCATGACCCTATACTATCATGGTAATGTTTATTTAGACATGCTGCAACTATACATTTTCTCATAAGATGATTAATTTGAACAAGAAAGTAATGTTGCTGTAATGTGCACTCACACTTTAGCTTTGTTCTATTTTTTTCTTTTTTTTTGTGTTAATTTGGTGGGGAATGTGATTTACAGATACCTGGGCAGCAGGCAGTGACAGGGTTGCTAACAGGTTCTGTAAGATGTTAATAAAGTTGCCAATGTGATCCTGCGCACTGACTAAACCACGACTCCTGGATAACCACATAACCACCCTTTCTGCAACCATCAACTGCTGGAGAAATAGGAGGGCCACAGTTTAGCCTAGGCTCTCTCAATAAAAAATTCTCTAATTATTTGATTGGTAGGGCTAGTCCTGTGCTATGGCCTCCAAGAAGCCCAGACTTGATAGCCCTACACTCTTTTCTAAGGGAGTACGTTAAAAACATTGTCTTCAATGAAAAAATCTGGTATGTACAACATTTAAGGCAATAGATCACTGTTGCTATTGCCACAGGTACACCTTTGATGATACAATGGACCTCGACAGAAGTTGATTATCAGCTAGATATTTGCAGAGCATCTAACGGAGCTCATATTAAAATATTCTAATATATTTTTGAGTTAATGAATTTTTAAAAAGAAAATACTTGATTATTGCTAGTAGTTTTTAAGATAAAATTTTTACTGCCTTGTATGAAGTACAAGGAAGAATTGTAATCATAAAAAATATTGGTTTTCAAATTTCAATGGAAATATCATCCCTAAAATTAATTTTGGCGTGATGTCTATACATACGTATCTTGTATAACTCAAAAATGATTAGCCGTAGAATGTTGAAATTTTGGATTTAGGACTGTATTAACATTTAGTTTGTGCACCTATCCTTTTGATTGCAATCAACTGAATCAAAAGATTTCAAAAAAGCCTAAAATTGAAAAAAAATTTGGATTTTGGACTTTTTCGTAACTGCAGTAATAAGCTCTCATTGAGGGCCTTTCAGCAGTATATCATAAGTGTTACTTATTTTCATTGGTTCCAGAATTATAGCCAAATAAAATTTTAATTAATGAAATATTTGGATCTTACATGGGGAAGGCACATCGGTTCGAATCAGATTCATCTCCTTTTTTTATTTTAATTTAAATATATTCATTTATTAATAATTATTAAAGTCTGTAAAAAAAATGTTTATGATAAATAATAATTCAATAACAACAAAAAAAAATAAAAAATATATATATATATAAATATATGAAGTTATTTATTAATGAAATAAAATTTTATGTACTTTTAAAAATTTGTATATGTAATTTAATAGGCATACAAGGAAGTCTTGTGCTGTCCACATCAGATATTTTTTTAATTTCTGCAACCTTTTTTAATGATCCTGTATGTTTTTAACAATTAAACAAATTTTTTCTCTTAGATCATTGTTCCCATCAGGTTGATGTAGTGTTAAACTTTTCATTGCATATCAACTGATTTCGAATTCAAGAGTTGTAAGGTTCAAATCGTAATAAAGGTATTTTACTTTTATACCAGATTTGATTATTAGATTGTGGATACATTTCTTTGGTGGTTGGGTTTTAATTAACTACACATTTCAGGAACGGTAAACCTGAGACTGTACAAGACTCTACTTCATTTAGATTCATATATATCTTCTGAAGTAATACCTTATGATAGTTCCAGAGGCTAAACAGAAAAAGAAAAGGTCATTGCCGTAGTGACTAAAGCTCCTTAGGTAACCAATAATAATAATAGTAATAACCATAACTAACAGTTAACACATACTATAAGCTTAGTTCTATGTCAGCCATAGTTACAGTCCTGTTTCTTTTTTTTTATACTTTTCCACTATTAATATCTACACCTACAATTGTGGCTTAACGGCAACTGAATGAAATAAGCATGATTTTTCTTTATGCTATCGGATGATGGCTTATCTGACATTCATACATCATGTACATGAACATTTAAAGGAACCAAGCTGTTATAGTAATAGTTAAGACCAGTAATAAAACCATAAGAAAGAAGCTTTAATAAAAAAGGGAGTCTGACAAGGATGGTCCCTATCCCTGTTACTTTTTACTCTTTATATTTAATGATGTTAAAGAACAGTTTAGAACCGGAGTAACAGTGCAAGGTGAAAAGATAAAGATGCTACGATTTGCTGATGATATAGTAATTCTACCCAAGAGTAAAAAAGATTTAGAAGAAACATTGAATGGCACGGATGAAGTCTTATGCAAGAAATACTGCATGAAGATAAACAAGAACAAAACGAAAATATTGAAATGTAGTGGCTACACCTACATTATTAGAAATAATGTAAATGGACCACTGACTAAAAATTAGAAGAGAAAAGATTACGGAGAAGGGTTTTGTTATTTGAGAAGTAGAATTACTAAAGATGGACGAAGGAGTGATATAAAATGCTGAATAGCACAGGTGAAATGAGCTTTCAGTCAGAAATATAATTTCCTTACATAAAAATTTAATTAACATTTTTGAAAGTATATATTTGAGCATAGCTTTATGTGGAAGTGAAACTTGAACGATCGGAGTACCCAAAAACCAAAGATTAGAAGCTTTTGAAATGTGGTGCTATAGAAGTATGTAAAAAATCAGACAGGTGGATAGTGACAACTGAAGACATATTGAGGCAATACGATAAAGAATGAAGCACTTTGAAAAATATAGTTAAACAAAGAGACAGGCTTATAAGCCAATATTAAAGCATCCTGGAATAGTTGCTTTGATATTGGAGGAACAAGTAGATGGGAATAATTGGGCAGTTTGGAATATGTAAAACAAATTGTTAGGGATGTAGGATATAAGGGGTATACTGAAATGACATGACTGGCTCTAGATAAGGAATCTTGGAGAGCTACATCAAACCATTCAAATGACTGAAGACCAAAGAAATTACATACTTGTTATAAAAAATCATCTGTAAAAAAAGTATTTTAATAAAACCTGCTGGTAATTTTTTGCAGTTGATGTGAAAGTTATTGATATCAATGTTTAAAATTGTAAAGATCGTTTACGGACACTACTTTGTGTTGCATTTTAGACAGGAATAGGCGGGCCGGCTTTCCTGATGGGTCAGTCGATTCCAAGTGTTTGAGAAAAAAAAATTGTTTGCTTGAGCATTTCTGAAAAATTCATAATTTGTAGGTGAATTCCCCTTATATTTTGCTAGTTCAAAAGGGTTATATTTCCAAAATTCACTTGCATATTATTTAAATTGATTTATCTCAAAAAATTCTAAGCACCAACACATGAATCAACGTGCTCAGTTGTGTTACAATGAATGGAAATTTGTGAGAGTGCAAGTTTTGGCTGCCAATCTGTCCTGTGTCCCTCTCCACCAACCCGCTCACCAGTGATGCAAACTCAAAGTCGTATTGGCAAGCTGACCATTTAAGTTATAAAATGACACCACATTTATGTCTCTGAGACTAATAGTCAGAGAGTTATTAAGGCAGGACAATATATAGACTTTTTAATTAATGCTACAAATTTCTGTTCTGGTACCCAAATATGTTTCACTGTGATTTTTAAGATTTTTCATGTTAAAAATGTAGTTTATTCTATTTAAAATACAAAGAAGTAAGTGTACCAATCTAGTCATTGATGATAATTTTTAACTAGTTAAAATCTTTTAATCTCTTTATATATATATATATATATATATATAGATAGATAGATATATATATATATATAGAGAGAGAGAGAGAGAGAGTGTGTGTTTCAAAAAAATGTAAAACACATTGATTATTCATGTTGAAAAACTGTCAGACTGTTAAAAATTTATTTTTTTACCCAGAAGGTTAAATTTGTGAGAAAATTAAGGCTAATGTCCAATTTAAAAATAAGTGTACTTTCCAGTCAAATTGACTGTTCAAAATGGTGGTTAAAATAAATGTTTAAAATGCTGGTCTTCAGCATCTATACATTTCTCAGTATGTGCCACAACTCGTTTTTTTGACACGTATCATTTCCACCCCCCCCCTCCCCCCCTGAAGAACTGTCATAGAAAATGTATTTTCCTACCTACATTGGTAAAATTTCTGAGAAAAAGTAATGTTATGGTTTACTCATCAGGTGGCAATGTGGTGCTCTCACGTGAGAGTAGTGCAAGTGCTAGTACTGTGCAGTGCATTCTGAAGAAATGAAAATTGCGTGTGTATATTTCAATCAAGGCTGGTAAAACAACTTAGTGATGATGACCCAGATCGCAGGGTATAATTTTGTGAATGGGATCAAGGGATTGTTACACGTCCACCAGTATTTATGGGTAACATTGTTGGGTCAGATGAAGCATAATTCAAACTTCATGGAACTGCCAACAGACGTAATTGTCAACTTGATATTATCGGGTTGAAACTTGATCTCCATGTTAATTGGAAAAGCTGGGCCGAATGGTTAATCATACAAAGTTTTATCACATATTTGGCGAAAGAAAGGCTCACTGAAGGGGTGTGATATTGCTCTTTCAGTTTCCTTTTTTATGTTTGTTTTTATTGTTTTTTGTTTATTTTTCATTATTTATTGATATGTTTCATTAGTACTTTTTTGTTGTGTTTTATGATTCATTATGTGTTGAACTCATTTTCACCTTTCGTGTAGGTAGAGTTCATTTTCTTTATTTTTAAAAACTCATTCAGTCTTATTTAAGATTTGGCTAGTTGTATTTTGTTTGGAGTTTATGTTAGTAGTATGTTGATCAGAATGTCGTTTGTAGCATTTGCATTGGTGGCATCCTAGGTTTGACTGAAAGATGTCATTGCCGAGGTATTGAAGGTGAGCCTCTGGTAAAGCTTTAAGGGATAGGTATGGAGGAGGTGTCATGGCAGCTGAAACCATTACATGGAGGATTTATTTCTCTTGGAGTCAGAATGTGTAAATTGGATTGAAGATAATCCTCACATTACTGTTGAAAAGGTAATGAATTAGAGTGGTGTGAATGTGTGGTGAGGTTTTTCTTCTAGAAGATTCATTGACCCTTCTGTTTTGAAATAACTGGAGAAAAGTACATAACAGTGTTTGCTGATTTTATTTTCCCTTCCATTTGTGGAATGTAGGTAATTATTACCAACAAAATGGTACCTTGTCGCACCATCATAGGGATGTGTGCGCATACCTGCATCAAAATGTACCATGCCAGTGGATAGGATGCAGGGAACCAATCAAGTGCCCTGCACACTCACTAGACCATATGCCACTCAATGTTTTCTTATGAGGACAGTAGAAGATAAAGTGCACAGTTGTAAACCAAGTAACCTGAACACTCTGAGATGAGATTCGAGCAGTGTGCATAGAAATATGATTAGAAACTGGTACAAGTAAGAGAATCAATCGTAATTCATATCAGAAATATATTGATGATGAAAAACACCATTTTGAATATTGAGTTTGATCAGAACAAACACTTATTTTTTTTAAATTGATCTATAGCCTTACTTTTCCAAATTTAACCCTGTAGATAGGAAAATAAATTTTCCATGCCAGTTCTGAGTGAGTTTTTTTTAATCACCTTATAGATATTTACATACAGCAGCGAACAAATTAATTTGAAGACAGTATTTTTAACAGAAAATTGTATTTTTAAAAGAGAAAATGTTTAATAGTGAAACTTATTCAAATTTAATGTGTCCAACCTTTTTTGATGATCTCATTAATCCTCTTTGGCATTGATTCCACTTCTTCATCTCGACACCAAACCTGTCGCTGAACTCACTGAACTAATACTCACTAATACTCATTTCAAAACTCACTGAGCTAATAAGGTCAGTTTTTGTGCTAAAATTCATTTCCGAAGTCTTTTTAGTACAGTCCATAAATTTTAAATTTTTAATTATAATTAACCAAAAAAATTTTTATTTTTTTTTTGTTTTTTAAGAACACCTTTGCTTTCTTTTATGTGTATCATGTAGGAAAATAAGTTCTCACTTTTTTGCAAAAGTGGGAATACTTTTTTTGCATATGGCATTTCTTAATGTATTGGTTAAATTTCATCATCCCATCCACAGGCATTAGTGCTCCAGGTCTTTCATGTGTAAATTATCCCTAAAACATCTTTTTGCCCGGGTGTTTGGGAGCAGGTATAGTGGTCTGTTTGTGCTGGCATAGTAGTCTTTCTTATTTTCTGACTTATGAATATAGGCTTTGCTCTTTCCTCTTGGACAAAGAAATGAATTTTGTGTAAAAGGAATAACTTTTTTCCATACCTCAATAGTCCATTCTTTATGTTCCTTTGCCCATTGAAGTCTTTTTGTCTTTATAACTTTTGTCAGTATTCGCTTCTTTTTAGGTTTCTGACCAATCCTTCCTGGTGCTGACAATTTTCTATGAACTGTCATATCAGAAGAATTAGTTTTAAGTCCCTATTAAGGTCAACGGCTGACAATGGTGGGTTAATTTTGCTTTTCTTATTGGTAATCAATTCTGTGTAGATACGGTTTTCTTTTTCCATCTGCATTTTTCTTTGCCTTTCGGAGAGACGGAACCTGTTTCTGTAAACCTTTTCATAATTTCATTTACAGTATCTAACCCTTCACTATACTCCCTGGGAATCTGTCTTTGAGTGATTATGTGTGTTGGGACAGAGCAACAATTTTTAATTAAAATATGACTTAATTGTCTTTCAAGTTCAGTTATTGACTGATACTGAGACAGATGGTGATAACATTTTTAATATTTTAAAGAAAGATTTATATTGGGTTAGACTTTTATGATTCTTTCAAATTCTTAGGATTAGTTAATAGTGTTTATCAAAGCTTTGCTGATAAATTAACTGGTAATGGCAAACCTTTTAACATTTATTTCTTGTTCTGGAGTCCAAAAAAATGTGCTCACTGTTTGTAATTAAATAATATCTAAACAAAAATACTTACATTCCCTAATCTAATGATGTGTAGTGTAGTGTAGGTATTAAATTTGTCATGGTGAATGTAGCTGACAATTTATGCCGTGAATGTGCAGATGGTTTGTGGTAGAACAAGCTAGTCATATTAGCCAGTGTAGCAGAAGACAGTTGTGTAGGAACAATGGCTTAGATTTGCTTATCATTTGTTGAACACAAGGCTGTACTGAAGTGTGAGAATATTCCTGAGGTACAACAGCACTGGTAGAGGGAGTTTGGAACAATCCCATCAACATGTCAAACAATTGCTGCCTGCATTTGTGATAGATTCAAAGCCAAAGGAACTGTTAAAGATGTGCAGAAGGAAAGAACCGGCCGACCATGAATAGCTACAAGTCTGATGTCCAGAAGAGGAGGATTTTGCTTGCTATCCAAAACATGACCTATAGTGATGAGCTTTTTTATGTTCAACAAGATGGACTCCCACCTCACTACCATTGAGAGTCGGGTTATACCTCGATAAAATTCTACCCAGACGGTGTGTAGTACAATGAGGTGCTGTTGAGTACCCACCTCGGTCTCCTGATTTGACATCTGTAGACTTCTACCTCTGGAGGATCATCAAGAATGACATGTATTGACAAAAACCAGCAACAATCAATGAGCTATATGAAGAAATTGTAGTAATTTGCTGCCATTACATCAGATACACTAAGAGCCATAGTTCAGTGTGCAGTTTGGCAGCATGGGCGTT
This sequence comes from Zanna intricata, assembly GCA_010016005.3. Lineage (NCBI taxonomy): Eukaryota > Metazoa > Arthropoda > Insecta > Hemiptera > Fulgoridae > Zanna > Zanna intricata. The sequence continues at coordinate 10,929 of JAAAKQ030057446.1, forward strand.
GTATAGAAGCAGCTGGTGGTCATTTCGAATACATACCATAACCCTCTCTGAATGGCAGAAATTGTCATGTCAAGTCAAATTTGTCACAAGACATGGTTTAGCAAACGGTGAGTATTTTTTTTGGACCCACTATATTATTACATTTGTATTATTGAAGCTTTTGGAAATTTGTATGCATCTTGTTATTATTCTCAGTGTATTTATCTGATTTGTTTCAGGAAGATGAATCATGTGTACAGAATAAAAGCGGTAATTGTTCACAAAGGATCTTTGAAAGGCGGGCATTTTGTCACCTACCGTCGTGGGCCTTTGAAATCTCACAAAAGACACAGGTTGAATCAAACACATCAATCGCATGGTGAAAGAAGGTAAAATGGTAATGCATGCCTGTCCACTGTCCGTGTAGCAGCTTCTTTAACTTTTGCCTTCTGTATCTTCCATTGACCATTGGATCAATTTCTTCTCTCTCAGTTTTTTGTCTTTCAGTCTTTCACAAATAAGAAAAGTATGAGTTCTGTTACAAAAGTAATGATTGAATTGAAATGTTTATGATGTGGAATCAATATTATTAACTTCTTGGTAGTACCCAAGAACCTGTTCCTAAGTAATAGGAAGCATGCCCATTGGTATGCCAATAGATATGCTTCTTAGGTTGGAAACAGTGTTCATCGCAACTTTTTCATCTCTATGAAAATAGTAACCCAGGATTTGGTTCAACAAATAACCTTATGATTTAGGTATTGTGAATAGAAAATGTTATTATTACCACAAAAATCTTTTGATACCAGAAACATTAATAGCAGCTGTATTGTGAATGGTGGTATTGTCGAATTGGAGAATTAATTATCAGTTTTTATTGTCCAGAGATGAGGTAAAATGACAGATTCCCATAAAGATTACATGAAAACAATTCTTTGGTAAAACAATTTCAAAAAAATGTTTTCCTGAATCATGCAAAGTCATTATCTGGTAAATACTAGTTTTGTAGCAAGATAATTCTCTAAAAATATCAAAGAAACTTTAAAATAAAACCTTGGGTGTTCCAGGATGTATCCGCTGAACTTGAGGTACTGTTTCGGGATTTCAAAATGAACAGAAAAGTCCATGTTGAGTTTGCTTATTTTTGTTTTTCTATTTTATTTGTCCTATTAAGTAGATTTTATAAGAAAGCTACCTGTTGTAATGGGTACTATGATTTGACTTGCAGAAAAGTTTGACATATTTTCTCATTCATATCCTCCAAATCCCCAAAGCCACCGTTAGTTCAAAAGTTTATATATATTTCACTTCCTTGTAGACACGATAACTGCTGTAATTTTGCGCCAATCACTTTCATATTGACGCATAAAATTTAACGACCCAAAATCTCAGTTTGGTTAAGAAGTTGACAAAATCGGAACATGGAAGTGGAAATAGGGGGGCTGTTTTGAAAAAACAAAATATCATTATAATTTTCTTATTAAGTAAAATATAGAATTTGCATAAAGTTTTACTATTCTTTGGATAAGTGCAGAAAACTTATCTGAGTAAAGTTTTTCGATATCACTAACTATTGGCCCAGGGGGTGGGAAAAATGGGGTTTGAAAGACAAAAGAATTACACCTCCCTTAATAGGCACAATATCGAATCTGTTGAAAGTGCTTGTTGACCGACCAACCCTTACAGCAAGGGCCGATCAAAATATTGCTGGAATTATAAGATGATAGGGCTTGTTGTATGTGAAACACATGAAAATTTTTTCACATGCAACTATTGTTGTATTGAGTAAATTTGAAGTATTTATTAACTTTAAGGTAGAAATCTTTTTTATCCTCTACTTAGCACTGGTGAAATCTACCTTTGCCTTCCGGCGTGTCAAAAGGGATTGTTTTTTGCTTTGTTTTGTGATTTTTAATAAAAACATTTCTCAGTAACAGGCAAACCCACTTTAATATTAAATTTGGAAAATCTAGGGCTAGCATCTTATTTTACAAAATCAAACATTTTGAAAAGTCTCCTTCAAAAATTTCAAGATGGTAGTCATCTTAATTTTTAATTTTCAATATCTTTGTAATTATTTGTTTGATCAAATTTTTACTTATCATAAAATTTATTAAGAATTTTATTTTGAACAAGATGATATTTCATTTGTAAAGATCTGTTGACAAAGATTGAGTTATTGCTGACAATTAACCCAGCAGTATGCTTGCACACCATAATGCAAGTTGATAATTTTTTGCCGGTTTTTATTTCCTCCACTAAATTAGCATAGTTCTAGGTTAATTATTTGCAGTAACTCGATTGTTTATCATTAGGGTTTTACAAATAAGTTTTCATATTGTCAAGCTAATTTTGAAGTCGAGGTCTAAGGTTGAAATCCTAGTAAAGGCAGTTACTTTTATATGGATTTGAATTCTAGATTTGTTGGTTGGGTTCCAGTTAACTACATATCTCAGGAATGGTCGACCTGAGGTTGTACAAGACTACACTTCATTCATATTCATAGAAATCATTCTCTGAAATAATGCTTTATGGTGTTTCCAGAGGCTAATCAGAAAAAGAAAGTATAATATAGACAACTCATCGTTATTATCAACAAATCAGACTATAGATTCATGTTTAACAAATGTAAAAGGTTTCTACCTTCTCATTCAGGAGTCTTCATCTTTGTTAGTGGTGTTGTCGAGGAGAGAGACCAAAAGACAGAAAGGGGGGAGAGAGAGAGACAAGCACCACTAGTCAAGTAGAAAGATGGGGAATCAATTTATGATTGTGTGCCAGGCTGAATATGTCCATTTTACTTTTTGTAGCTACTCTGTTAAATCAACAATATATATATTTTATCCAAGAGATATATAAAACAATGAAACCTTGCCACTTTCTTTGTATACCCTGGTATAACTTTGATCAGATTTGTACATTTTATAAATCGCTTATCATATATTACTAATATGCTACATGAAAGCAACATTTCCTCATTACTTTTGAAACAGACCTCATGGTTTTTAATTTCTAAATTTAATTTTTTTTACAGTTTTTTACACAAGTAAAATTTATTTAAGTCAAATTTATTTTAAGTAATTGGTGTTTTTTGAAATAAATCATCTTTTTACTGTTGTGGTTTAATGCTTTGACAAGTTTAACTAGACTAAACTGTAGTTCGGGTAACAAAAGATTATACAAGATTACACTTATAGTCCAGTCAGTAGAGATTTCTTTGCTAAAAATTAGTAGAATTTAGGGGGAACTACATGTTCTTGTAGATTAGGGTAAGAATAACTTGTTCATGTACAACTGGAGAAAATGGTGGCTGAGTTTTTCAATTTTTTTTAGGCCGAGCTAAATTTCCTAGGCAAAAAAATTCTGAATAAAAGTTGTTCTGATTGCGGTCTTAACTTTATAAGACCATGAGTATCTTGTATAAGGGTGTCCGCGAATCAGTTATGCTAAATGCGCTGCCAGTCTGGGTGGATAAACTAAAATTCAAAAGGTATCAGGATATATTGTTGAGGGCGATTTCATGGAAGACAGTCTTGGTGATTGTGGGCATAAATCCGATAGATTTGCTTGCGTCAGGGAGGCAACAGTGTTATGTTGTCAAGAAGTTAGGCGAGTTAACTTCTGAAAAAATTCAGGAGATTGATTACCATGGCAATGCTTTGTGGCAGGCCAGATGGGATGAGGCAATGGGCGGACATTATATGCATGTACTCTTTCCGGATATTGTTAGTTTGCAGGGCACCTCTTCGGTAAACCCAAACAAGTACATACGCAATATATCTTTCTGGGCACAACACCAGTTTTTTGTTGTGTTACGTTTTTGTTTTGTATTCTTGGTTTGTTTGTTGTTCTCGTATTCTTTGTTATTATTCGTATCAAACTCAACTCTTTACCTTTCGGGTAGGTAGTGGATTTTGGTTCCTTATTGTTGTTATTCAGTCGTGTTTGAGACTTAGTTTAGATATGTTTTGTTTTGTTTTCTTGAGAGTTCTTAACGATAGTAGTTCATCAATAGGAATATCACTTGTTGAATTTGCATTGGTGGCATCCTGACTGAGGCAAGAAACAAGGCTGTTTAGTGTTTTTTGCCTAAGTTTTGAAGATGACCTCTAGTAAAGCTCATAAGGGCTAAGGTGCAGAGGGAGTGTCATGGTAACTGAAACTGCCACATGGAGGGTGTCTTTCCCTGTTGGGGGTCAGGATGTAGGCATTTCCATGTGATAATTTCTTTCGAGGTATGGCACTTTTTGGGACAGAAATTTGGCCTGGTGGACTCCAGTATGTGTCTTCAGTTCAGATTATTGGATGATGCTTATCTTGTGATATATGAATGTGTTAGGTAACATAGAGATGATTTGTCGACTTGATATTATCAGGTCGACACTCGATCTTTGTGTTAATTGGAAAATCCAAGCTGAATGTGTGATAGTAGAAAGTTTTATTGCATATTTGGTGAAAGAAAGGATTGCTGAAGAGGTGTGATATTCTACTTGGACTTTCCTTCTTTGTGTTGATGTTTGGTTTTATTGTTTTGTTGCTGTTTTTGTTCCTGTTTGGTTATGACATTATTTATTGTTTTGTTAGTGTTTTCTTTATTGCATTTTATGATTTGTTGTGTGTCGAATTCATTTTTACCTTTCGGGTTGGTAGATTTCAGTTCCTTCATTCTTAGAAAGTCATTCAGTCTTGTTTGAGAGTTGGCTAGATGTATTTAGTTTAGAATCTATATTAGTAGTACACAGACTGGAATGTTACTTATAACATTCGCATTGGTGGCTGGTGACGTTTGATTAAAGATCTCATTGCCGAGGTACTGAAGATGTCCTCCACTGGTAAAGCCCAAAAGCACTAGGTATGGTGTGGTGGTATGGCGACTGAAACTATCACATGGAAGTTTTTTTCCCCAGTGGGATCAAGATACAGGGATTTATAGCACCTATAATTTAAGCCCTTAAATGTGGTTTTAAGCCCTTAACAGGTGGTTTTTTTGCAAAGCCAATGTTTATTGCAAAACTAACTTTTGTACAATTTTATTATTGTAAATTTTTATTATTTTAAAA
>JAAAKQ030057457.1:0-15966 GCA_010016005.3 Zanna intricata
GGCACAGACATTCGGTCTTATGCTCTAGGGCGACCGAATGGGGTGGTGGCGGGAGAAATGCCAGCAAACCAAATATCTACGAACTATATCTGATAATTATTCACTTATGATTATTATTTTTACTCTAAAATCTGTATTTATACATCTGGCTTCAAGATTTCGTTGTTACACTATGTATGTCATATTTTTAGCTGGTCTTCTCACACTACTTTGTTTCTTGATTAGTAGTAAACTCCTTTATAAATAATAACTGAATTGCATGCTTGCTAGGGAAGCGTACATGAAAATAATTTAGTTTTATTTTCTTGTTAATGTTGGCAGATGTAGACCAAGTTGCTTATAATTTAACCCAAAAATTTTAAGTTATTCGTGCACAAACTATCTTTTTTTTTTGGGAATCCAAAGAAACACTCAAAACTACTCCCACCAACTTATATTTATTTATTAAATATTTGTTATTTTCCATCATAGTAAAAGAATGAAATTTTTTTAAAAGAAAGTACATTTATTGTGCCAAAAGTGTGTAATTTGTAGAAATTACGATCCATAAAATCTTGTTTTTTTTTTTTTGTCGGACGGCCTTAATTCTCCATACGCAATTTATTATCGATTACTTCATTCAGTTATAACTTACGTCCCACAATATCTTTAATCTACATGCTATAAAATGTAAGAAAAGAAGGAATAATATTGAAAACCCTTAAAAGCATATTATTATCTAATAAGTATTCATTGTATTAGGCCGTTAAATAACGGTAAGGCTGAAATACTTAATAATCCACTGTTATCCTTTGTTTGTTGTGGAAACGTAAGCTAATGTAATTATCCCTGTCACTACAGGCCAAATGCCTGTATAATCTCATATCGTGCTTGTATCGGTTGTCTACTGCCTGACATCTGGGTAATATGTTCTACATCCCCCTGAAACTGCATTCCTGGATTATTGTCTAGTCAAATGACATTTAATCCGAATTTTTGAAATTATTATCTTTGCTAATATTTATCCTTTTATTCATTTTTACAAATACTGTACCTTTGAAAAACATAACTGCTTTTATGACTGAAACGATATCTGTGTGTAACACTATGAAGTGTTTAATTTGCTCATAATTTTTCTTTATGTTTGAATTTGGATGCAAGTAATAGAATGTTCCTTCTGCTGCACGAATCATTAAAAAAATTAACAAAGTATTTAAGTAATTTTCAAGTACGGTTAATATTTTTTTGACTGTACTATTTTATTATCATCATAAACAATCGTATTAAATTCATTACAAATATAAGTAAGACCAGAAGTTATAGCTTACATTAATATAAAAGCGCAAGAGGGTATATTTGAATTCAATTGTGTAATGTGCTCTTGAAACTGCTAAACCATGTCTGTTTTGAGTTGAAAGGAAATACTCTGCTGAAGTGGTATTAGGCCACAATTTTACTAAACACTGTAATACGCTTAATTTATGGATTTTGTTCTCAGTGAGATTAAAAGTAAGGTTTTAATTAATTTATAATACTGAAATATATCAAAATATAAATATTAAGGAAAATAAGCAGATAATAAAGTAAAATATTACAGTAATAAATAAAGTTTGTAAATAATGTTTATTTAAATATTTGTTCAATATGAAACTGAACATTCAATAACCGATGAAATTCATTATTCTTCAAAACTCAAGGTTGTTACTTTAACAGGTAAATCAGAAACCCGTGAAAAATCGTGTCGTTGATTCTAATAGATGTCAATTTAATTAGTTTTTGGAAGCGAAGTTTGAAAAACATAACGGATAATTATTATTAATCTGTATGAAGAAATAGCAATGAAAATAACCTATTTAAAGAATCAGTTCCTTAACATAATTAAGAAGATGGAATATATACTGAATTTCATGATTTTATTGATATGATTTTTCTTTCAATTACAGACTATAATTTGCTGGTACTTTCAGATATTCCCTTCTCACAAAAAATAATACCCAAACTAGACCGCTCTTTAAATCTGTCTATATGTATGTAATTTTTTATTTCAATTATTATTTATTCTGAATGCATTCGCTCTGGATCGTAAAAAATTATTTATCTGAAGATCTGATTAATTTGTACCAATAATATTAAAATAGATCAAAATATAAATATTAAGAAGAACAAGCAGATAATAAAGTAAATATTATAATAAAAAACAAAGTTTCTAAATAAGTTTATTAAAATATTCGTTCAATATAGAACTGAATCGATCTAATTCATTTATCAAAGTTCACCATTGTCTCTTTAAAAGGTAAATCAATTGATATGGAAATATAAGGAAAACCTGATTATTAATTATGGCACTAAAAGACTGTTATCATCAATATTCTCTCCTCCGGGCATAATTTTAAATTATTGAAATTTATGAAATAGTTTTCTTGCATGAAGATTGCAATGATGGAAGTTTGTGATAAATGTAGCTTGTAGTAAAGAAAAGGATCGTAATTATGGGGTAAGAAGAGTTTGTTTTTGATAACTCTATCGTTTGTGATAGTATTTTCAAAATAATAAAGAGTATATTTCGACAATAACAGTGAAATTAAATTGTTTCATTTGTTGTTTACTACTAATAAATTTTTAATACATTAGATTTTAATAATAATGTATTATAAGAAGGAGTACAAAAAAAAGTGAGGTGATAATAGATTATTGAAAGTGAGGATTCACTGATGATTTTTACATTTATGAAATAAATCCACGTCAATCCCAAACCAGGTGACATCAATTTATTCTAAAAGCAGCCATGAGTAATTTAACTGAAAATTTACTTCCGTACAACTTTTAGCCAGTATATTGAAGTAATATGCATGTATTCGCAGAATATTTTTATCTGATGGGAACGGTTAGTAATTTAGGTAATTCGCTTGTAAGTTAATAATCATCTTTCTCAAAAGAAAGAAATAAGTTAAATTGATTATTTTCAAGAAAAGTTGGATTAATATAACGCAGAATTTAGTGCAATTGTGAAAGATAAGTATATGAAATAAGGCATTCTGTGAACACTGACAATAGTGGATCACCGCCTAAGAGTGCTTCCAATTGAATCAAAAATATTTGTTTATCTCCAAAAAATTTTAATCCTTGAGACTTTTGTCTAATGTAATGTATGAAATAAAATTTAACTTATTACAAACGCGTTTCTTTTTCTTTTTTTTGTTTATTTCTGTTTAGAAATTCTTTATTTATTCTACAATTTGTGCGTGATCAATTATTAAAGTATTATTATCTTTATTTTGTCACTTTATGTCTCCTACATATTGTTATTCGTGATTAAGTGATAAAATAAATTATTTAGTATACAAATATATAGCATTAAACTGATAAATAAACGAACGATTTTTCAGCAAAACTAATTAAAATTGTACAATAGCGTCCTACGTAAATAACGAATAAAATATGGTAGTATTTTATCAAAATTCAATTATGGATGAATGTTAGAAAGGGAGTGGGTATTGTACTCGATAGACTGTGTTTCATATTCTGATAACTATCATCATCGCTAAAATTCTAATACAGAAATAGATTGAAAAATATATCCCATAACTAAATATGATATATTCCCCATCATAAAAATATTTCACGTAATTATTTTTGTAAAACCAATCGCAAATCTAATAAAAAAAATATCTGCGATGTAATAAAATGACACAGCTAATAACTCTTATATTATCTTTATAAATATTTTAGAGTGTATGTGTTATACATGCGAAAAAACTTGATTATAATTTGTTTATTTATTAAAACCTTAATCTTATATTCATACAAAATAGATTTGTATTTATCTGAAGTAATCTCTACCAAGATAAATTTGTACATATAAAACCAGTAAACCCGTAAAGATTAAAATAAACCTGTAGTTAGGATTAATAAATATCCATGAAAATCAACTATCTATGAAAATTAATTTAAGAGTCTAAAGATAATTTCACTTCCATCTTTATCCATATTTTATCTTAATCTTACAGCGTTTACATTAATGTTTGTTATAATCAGTTCAGTTGTTTAAACTATTATTTATCTTCAAATTGATGCACGATGAATTAAGCTTTGATAGATTTACTTCAAGTAATTTTCAAAATAATATAATATAATTAATGAAATCATTACTTAGACTAGAAAAATATACATGAAACAAAAGAAATTAAATAAATTAGTTAGAAAAAGGTGCTAAAAATATATGGAGTAAGAAGAAGTAACGGTTATATGTATATATATTTATTTGTTTTATTTTTATTAACTCGTATTGCCGTCGTACGAAAAAACAAAAAGATGGAAGCGATAACATCATTTTCCAGGCTTTGCCCAGAGCTTAAAATGTATCCCTTCTTTGGTTATAAAGATGAAAATATTTTACTTTATTTTGTTATTTGTTTTCTTAATCTCTTCAGAAAAGAAATATTGTTAAAACACTCGCTCAGTTATTATTAAACCAGTAAAATATTATAACTATTATTCCAAATTCACTCTTCTCCATACAAAAAAAAAAAGCTAATTAAGAAGCTTCTACTAAATGATACTATTTTTTATTTTTATTTATTTATTATTTTTTTTTAACCTCCGGAACCACAGTTAAGTATATCTTCAGAGGATGAGGTGAATGATTTGTAGCGTGTGTGAAAAATGCCATGCCTGACCAGGATTCGAACCCGGGACCTCCGAATGAAAGGCCGAGACGCTACCACTCCGCCACGGAGGCCGGCAAATGATACTATTACGAGATACTCCAACAAAGAAATATTAAACAAAAATTGAATTTACCATTCACCTCTTCATAAAGAGTTTAAAGAAACTCTGTTTTTAAAAGGCGTTTATTACCCTTTAACCCCACTATAAAATATGTCTCTCTGACAAAGCCTTCTTTGGAAAAAAATTGTAACAAAAGAATTTCAAGCCAATGTCTTGAAACATTCAAAATTAAAACGATTTAATAAAATCCATTATTTTAGAGTTAACACTTTTCTTAAAGTAAGGCTTAAAAGAGAACGAAGTGCCAAGTTTCGGAAAGTAAGAAATAAGTTTAATGATTTATCATTTAAATCTATTTGATAACTTTTATTTTCTGTTAGGTAAAAAAATAAAACATTTCAGTAATTTCTTTCGAAATCAGTGCTTTAAATTTTTCAATTGAATTTTGCGTTAAAATCAATCCTGATCGAACGAATCACTAACACGTTTTTGCTCAACGTAATGTCCGAACGTGTTAAAATACAAAAAAAAAGAAAAATCTGATACATGTTTTTTGTGTTCTTTGCTTTTCAATGTTATGTTTTGTTTAAAAAGAAATTGTCAAATGGGCGATAATCTTGAACAGTATAATGTTCAAGATTAACATAAAACACCGACAAAATTTAATGGCATTTAATGAATAAAAAATTAACCTATGTAAGTAGTCAAAAATTGTATCCAACTGAAATCATTAACTTTTTGCAACACTATAATCATTGACAGACATTCATTAAATAACAATTGCCACCTTGATCAGATTTAAAAATGAAAAAAGTTCTAGAGAGGACCAAGAGACGAAATCACTTCATCACTAAGGAGTTTTTATTCGTCTCCAAAAGAAAAGTTGTCAAAAAAATGCTTAAAAATGTCACTATATTTAATTAAAATATTTACTAGCATTCAACAAACTTTTGACAGGAGTTTTTAAACTCTTTAACACCATTCAGATATCTTAAGCGCTCATAAAGGTAAGTTTTGTAAAAGATTAATATAGTTAGGCAACGGGGCTCTAACTTCTTAAATCACAAAGTTTTATTTCTTCCCCTCCTAAAAAGAGGATACAAAAAAAATGAACGGAAAATCACATCATTTTAAGTAAAGGAGTGCCTGAGAATCGAGGATTCTCGAATCTACTTATCACGATTGAGAATAAGTTGGCAATTTTCTTGGAAGTAAAGAACGCTTTCGAAAAGACATGTTTGACTAGAAAAAATTTCATATTTTGTTAATAGAAAAGACTGGAGAAATTAAAGAATGTGTAGGCCAACGAAACTTGGTTAGGTTATAGTAATATTTATTATCCTTGAAAAATAAACTAGTTTTTTAAACTAAATGTTCAAATATAGTAATTAGTTATCACTTTATTATTTATCATTTTATTTATTTTATACTTTTGTTAATTATGGAAAGTCAAGGGATATGTAACAGCTAGGCGTCCCTAAGTGTACGTGTTGTACCCATTCAGTGATTTATTAATTCCGAAAACGAAAACATAAAAAAAATACTATTTGAATGTTTGTTAATTGGGGTCTAGAGTGACCTGAGGACAGAAGTATGGAGAAAGTTAAAACAGAAATTTAGGTATATTTTTCCTATTATTTACTTAACCCATTAAATAAACATATACTTATGCAGAAGATAACAAGTAATTTTTAAGTAACCTGTTAAGATTTTCTGTTAACATTTTATTCAGTGAAGAATTTTTAGATAAGTTCTGTAGTTGCTGAAATTTTCCAGACAAATACTTCAACTTTAAACAAGAATACTAATTGAGAAAAAATGTTCTTTATAATGAATATTTATTATCTGAATGATAAATAATCTTTCTGGGTTAGTCTTTACAAAAATTAAATCAGGAAAACCTGGCCTGTTACAAAAAAATAGCAATTCTCGTAGGTTTTGATAAGGTTAACAACTATTTTATAAAATAAAGACTGTATTTTGTTTTTAAAATAAGCTAAATATCAGGAAAAGCAGATGCCACGTTATAGCATTTCAATATGTACTGAACCCATCTACAACTCTTTGCTAAGTTTATCAAGCTAAAATTCGATCTCCCTGCAACAAACAGTTGAAAAGCACAATCCCTAGAGTAAGAGAAAACTACCCTAATCTGATCAAATCTTTGTTTTGAGGACACACGGCCAAGGTCGACGCTGTTATACTTGCAACTAACTCGAAATATATCGATTTTTGTTTATGCATACTCTAGATTACGTAGTCTGTTGTTGCTTGCAGACTAACATTTCTTTCACCATCTATATATGATTGATAACATTTATTTTAACGCTTAATATATTTCCAGAGTGTGGTAAATTTATTTTGTTTCATAACAATGTTTAAAATTAAATAGAGTGATGCTTAATAGATAATCCTTCTTTTTAATCTTCTATTCAAAGTTCACTATTCATATTCATTAGTTAGAATTCATATTTAAAACTGAAAATCGATAGGATTAAAACTAAAGCTTTAATTAAATTTAACAATAATATCGTTCGGAAAAATAACTTTTTATCAATCGTGCTTTTATTCTTTTTATTGATATATATGTGTAAAATATGCAACATGTGAAATTTAACCATATCTAAATACTTTCGTATACTAAATACTATTGATTAAGTAAGGTTCTCGATACACTATTTTTCACTTAAAAATAAAATTGATTTTCTTCTTTAATAAAAATAATATTTAAAAAAAATTTTAATTAATAACCATTATTTACTTGTCTATCGACTTTGTTTTGAAATCTATTAGTTTTTTTTTAACATGAAGAAAAATATATTGAAAAATATTAACTACTTTAATTTAAATATTACCGAAAAAAGTTTTGTTGATTGTAAAATATTTTAATATTTCAAGAAGTTGTTTCTAGAAAAATTAAATTGTTTATATTATACAATATTGAATTTTATTGAAAATTTAAAATATTACGTATTGTTTTTTACAATTTAAAAACAGTATTAATGTTATCTATAGCAGAACTGAGATGACTTTGAATTATAACCATTTCTACTTCGGTATAAGTTATTTTTTTAATCTAAATGGATCTTAAAAGGCGATTATTACTCTTTAAACCAGCTATACGACCTGACAAATTTCTCACTCTGACAAACTCTTCTTTGTATAAAAATAATAATAAAAGAATCTCAAGCCAATATCTTGGAACATTCAAAAATTTAAACGATTAAAGAAAATCCATTATTTTAAAGTTATATACTTTCTTTATAAATAGTGCTTAGAAAAGAACCAAGTGCCAAGTTCCAAAAAATAAGAAATTAGTTTAATGATTCAGTCATTAACATTTATTTGATAACTTTCTCTTACCATTAGGTAAAAGATGAAAAATTTAGCAAGTTCGTTCGAAATCAACGCTTTAAATTTTTCAGTTGAGTTTTTCTTTAAAATCAATCCTGAGCGAACAAATCACTTACACATTTATGCTGAACATAATGTCTGAGCCCTGTTAAAATACAAAAATGTTATCGCATCCACGTGTTTACTACTTATAAACCTTCTTCAATTACAATATATATTTATACATATAAACTCCATCAAAATTCAAGAAAGAGTTTGTCAATGTTTTTTTTATCCAATCCATTTTTTAATATTCAACCTACTTATTTTATTAATCTGTTTAACATTTGCTAATTTTCAAATTATATATTTTTCCCTTTATATAATTCATTATTTCTTTAACTATTTCTCAGGTTCAGTTACATAAAAAAAAAACACACACAAAAACCAATCATCATAGAATCATAAGATTTTTTTTACTTTTTTCCTAGTTATTTTTCTTTAGAACTCTTTTTCTTCATATCAACGAGAAGCTGTGGGAAACGCATATCCATTTTTAAGCTGAAACTTATTCTTCATGTAATGTTGTTAACCATTTTATCCATCTGAATCAAATATCATATATCTGACCCTTCTCATTCATGGGTTTATAACACATTACACATTGCTTTTTTTTTATTACTTTTAAAAATTTACTATTACAACTTTATATTACAAACTATAAGTTTTTGAAGACCTAAATCCAGTTTCATTTTTGATTGGTCCATATTTTGCAGCTTTTTTTTTTTCATTACTTACAATAATATTCTACTTTCCTTTTCTGATTAGATTTTTCTCAGGATTTAAACAGTTTATATAATTTTAGATTCTTTTTTACTTATGAAAACATTTTGATTAACAGCTTATCTATTTTTTTTTTAAATTTTGCTAGCAAAGGTATTTATTTTTTTCTTTTGTTATTTTTTTCTATTTTTTATGTTTTGTGATGGGAAAGAGGCAAGAATATTTTGCAGTATATGTAGCTTAGTTTTTGAATTTGTCAAATAAATAATTTTCATACTATATAATTTAATATAGTATGAAATAATCACACTAATATCTCATGATATTTAGCAATTATATAATATAATTATAGCCAAGATAGATAGCTAGATATAATTATAGCTATACCTTGTTATATACCAAATATATAAAATACAGGAAAAATATATCTGTATATTTACATTTCCAAAAATAGTTGTTAGTAGTAATTTTCTATTTTTTTAATAACTACAATTTTATTCAAAATTTATTATGGATTATCGTTTCTGAATATATTTAACGTCTTCTTTTAGATGTTAACTTCCACAGATAGATTTGAATCAGTTTTAAAGATAATAGATGACATGAACTACCGATTCATTTAAATTTAAAACGTTAGTGGGGAATTCAATGTAAAATCCTTGATTTCCCTTCGTTTTTTTAATGCTATGTAATGAATTTGTTACATACTATCATCATTTTATACATAGAAAAATTTTCATGCTATATGAATATGTTATATCAAATATCTTGCAATATTTAAATAAACAGAATAATTTTTTGAAATGATTCTGGCTCCTTAAAATTTAACCAGTAATTTTACTTTAAAATAAGATTTTACAAAAAAAGGACACGTAAAAGGATTTTTATGAAATAAACCATAAAAATAGACGAAATAGTTGTACTACAAAACAAAACTCAAAAGTGAAAAACTGAAAGGAGTATAATATATCAGAATTTTTACCGCCTTTACAATATATTATTACACAATTGTATCTATTGTTAGTCATTCTTGTTTGAAATTGGACTTACAGGAAAGGCATGTAACTATATTTTCGAAATTTCTCTCTATTGAAGTAAAATATATTCACATACTCGTATGCTAAACTTCTTCATTTGTGTGTAGGATCGTAAACTATTGAACGTGTGTTGTCAAATTTTAATTTGGACCAGACTGGAAAACCAGCGTTAACATTCACACTCATTGGAAGTTATTTCAATAACTGTGAATGTCATTAAAATTATTAAGACCAATAAGACTTTTTCATATAAGTCTTAGAATTATAACTAAATTTTAACCGGTGTTTTTGGATACAAGTGATAGATCGAGTCGGTTAACAGGCTGTAGAATTTTCATTTAGAAAGAATACAGACCGCTATCGTTAGCTTGACTAAGCAAATATAAACAATTTTTCCAGTTAACATTTCATACTCCTGTAAAAGAAACTACTACAACATAAGTTTGATCACAAAACGGTTCTTCCCTGTCGTTAGTCAATTACATTTTATAGACATGACTAGGAATCACTAATTGTAGAAAAAAAAGATTACAAAATTAAAAATAAAGAAATGAATATTACAAAAGATAAATTATACATATTTTGTTTTTACATAAAAATATTTATTCCGATTATTGCACGTTCAAGCCTTTTTACTTTGTATTCTTTGAAGTACGAACTTTCGACATTATTAACTTTGCCCATTTCTCTATTCCGCTGTTGAGTTTAAATTTGTCCTGCTTTATTACTTTAAAACTGACTTACTTTGTTAAAGAAAGAAACAACTTCTTTCTGTTTGTAGGAGAGACGATTGCATACTTATTCCTTGATAGTTTAATTCTGTAACAATTAACCTTATACTGTTAATTAATGTCAATTTATAATTAACTGATAAAGATTTACTGATTAATAAACTCTTTATCCGTAACTTTGAACTTTTTGGTTGCCCAAAAATTATGGAAGAGTTAATAGTTAATAATAACCATTATTAAAACAAGTTTAATTTTTTTATTGCTCTATAACCTAATGCGACTTAAGGTCAACGTAAAAAATGCAAATTAAAAAAAAAATTTCAAGTTTTAAGTAGTTAATGTTTCTCTTAGCTAATCTTTATAGTTTTTGGCCAATATTTTTTCAGCTATGTATTATTTTTCAAGCAATAAACATATAAAGAAGTATGTTTTTCTATTGATTCAGCTGATGTATCCCGGAAGTTTCCAAAATTTAACTTATGATTTCCCGATATTTAGAGTAGCCAAGTTGATTAGGTGTCCGAAGACAGTATTGTCCCTTTTTCATGTACTAAGTAAACTTCCTGTTTGTTACAACTTTGATCTGTCGTATCAGAACTTGTTAATTATTACCCAACAACACAGAGGTGCTGAAATATTTTATCAAAGAGTTTTCAGCTTTAAAATCTTGCTGTCCTATCTGATCTGGGCATCAAATTTTTAATCACACACAATAGAAAGAGAGACAGGGTGAGAGAGAGATAGTGTGTGTGTGTGTGCGCGTACATACAGTATGTTATAATTTCTATTTTATGAAATTTGTAAATTTATTTATAGACTTATTTGTTATATGGTGTATAGATTTCGGTAAATAAAAGAACACGACAATATTATTTTTAGTTCTTATACTAAAAGAAAACACATAACGGAATATTTTTTTTTTTTTTTTTTTTTTTTACAATGTTACTAGTCAGAAAAATATTCTGCTGTTTACAATACAGTTTATTTCTTATAATTATTTACATTCTCATCCGCAAAGGAAAGAATGGAAATATATGTTTTTATGCTTCATTATTCCTTTATCTAATTTATCAAAATTACATCAGAACTGCTTAATATATCAAATCAATAATTGACAACTATCCAAAATTTAAAACTTACCAGAGATTATTCAACACAGAACATTTAAAGAAATCAATGAAATTACCCCGTTTATGTTAATAATGAGATTTGACTACCAGCATTTTCTTCATAAAATAAAATTTTATTGAGCAGTAGAAAATTGTACTCGATTTGTGAATTGCTAGAAGAAGATAGGAACTCATATTTACTCTGGAAACACACTAGTTTATTCATACAACTACATTATACTTCCCATACAATTACTATACCATGTTTTATCATCTGTAGTTACCGAAGGAATTATATATAACAAAGTAATAAAAATATGGTTAAAAGAAATAAATTTTAGTTTTTAATGATTTATATTTGTTATTAATAATTGGTTAATTGTGAATAAACTCGTGAATAACTTTATACTACATTTTTTTTTTTTTTTTTATGTAATACAAAGAAAAATGCATTTCATAATATAAAATTTCATAAAAAAATAACTACATTTGAAAAATTAATGTTCTAAATGATAGGCATATTTGCAATATTAATTATTTCTTAATTTAAGACAATAATAACATAATTTAAATAATAACAATAATTGCTCTGAGGTAGATAATCCCCACGTCCGGAAAATACCACCTTCGTTCCACGTCCAGGGCGGCAACAGCTGTACATACGTACATTACGTATAGCTAATAGGTTAGCTAATTAGTTAGCTATAGGCTATCAGGGCTCCGGGTATTTTCCTCGGAAATGTGAAGTTTTATTCGACCTTCCACCTTCAGGTCAGTATGTTGGATTGGGTTTTTACGGCCACCTGCAGATCATGCACATTGAAAAGATTCGGAAATGGACTTATACCACATAAAGAGCTGGTGTTGTGGCGGCCAGGGTCGATGTTATTGCAGGTATAACGGAGACCCTTCCGTTTTCCATATGGCCCCTGCGATCTTAAGCATGTCGTGAAGGTGCTCATGTATGTTGGTGCATGTGAGTCCTCAAAGCTTCAGTGAGTAGGGCCTGGAAAAAATTGCTATTCACAATCTGCCAGGTTATATGCCGCTTCCACCGGAGTACCGTATCGTTCCCTAAGGTTAGTAGCTCTGGAGTGGAGATATGTATCCCGGTAGCTATCCTTGCTACAGAAGGGATTAACTTTAATGAAAATTTTGAACACGTCAACGTGGAAGAGGGTAGATGTAAACACCCTTGTTTAGAAACAGTCTGGAAATGTAGCAAATAATTGGAAAGAATTAGAAAAGATACTGAGAAAATTAGAAAAAATTTCCGGAAAGCTTAGTTTAACAACAATGCGCCCAGACCCAAACCTTTAGTGATTACGAGAGAGAATGGAATCTCCAGAAAGTCAGTCCATTCTTAATTGCATGAAAAATTACAAATTGTGATGGTGGTCCACTCAAGGAGATTCCCAAGACTTTTAATGCTTTGTGCATCGAAACTGTAAACGATAGTCAAAGCCAAAAAGTTCAATCTTTGGAAAAGATAGGTGAGTTTCCAGTGTCTGTAAAACCATATAGTACGCTTAACTGGTCGAAAGAAGTCGTTGTTTGCCATGATCTTCTTAATTGTACCGAAGAAGGAATAGTAAAGGAAATTTCAAGTCAAAGGAGTGAACCAATACCGCAAGTTAACTATGAGGAGAAATGGAGAAGTTAAGACTTCAGCGTCGTATGTGTTGACCTTCAATAGACGTTATTTGCCTGAGAAAGTACGTGCTGTTATAGATCATCTAGACGTACGCGCTCTCTTCCCACAATCTATGCAATGTTTTACGTGTCAATGTTTCTATTTTGACCGACAATAACTTATGCAGAAGCAGCTTCTGCGTCATCTAAAGTTAATGTGGAGTAGTTGGTTATTACGCTTTCATCTAGTCCTGCGACTATGATAGAGAGAACCATTGACAGTAAGATTGAATCAAGTCAACAACTGAACACGTGAAGACCCATCTCCAGATGGACATCGTTGACACAAGGATCGAATCTTCTCAACCGAAAATAGCAAAAAAACCCGCGATGATAAAACCACCAATCGATGTTGTGCATAGGAATAAGTCTACATCTGAAAAAGCTAAAACATCAGTCCTTCGACCAGTCATAAGGCAAAGGATGATGTGTCAAGCGTTCAGAAAAAATCTGACATTAATGCAATGGAGGTGCAAATAACAGTAGGAAAATCACGGGATGCAGACAAAGTATCCGCACCTATGGAACCTCCAAAAACCCAGAGGACACCTAAGGAGTGGGCGAGTACTTCAGCCGCCTCAAAACCTTTGAAGATTGAATCGAGTGCTTCAGCCGCCGAAAGTGCACCATTGGAGATCGCATCAAGTGTAGATTCAATAACAACCATGTTAACCACTCTATTTAAGTTGTCATCACCTAATGTAAGCCGCAGAACATCACTGGTATCTGAAAGGGAGGAAGATACCATGTCTGAAACCTCAGACACTTTGTCATCAAATGTTGAGGCCATAAGTAGAATGAAAAAAGATACAAGAAAAGATGGCCTAAAGGAAAGCCTATTAGATAAACAAATGTGATATGTTTAAGAAATAAAATTATTAGAAATAATATTTCCGTATTTGGGTTTAAAATCAAGAATGAATTAAGAGTCTTCAGTTTCAATCGAAACTGGAATAATTTCAGTGTTATTTTCTTCTTTTTTTTAAGTAGAAGAGACTAATGATCAAAGTAATCGATTCCCCAAAACCTCAAAAATCTAATAAATAATTAATTTACGGTCTATGGAGTGCGTGCAAACATAAAGTCACCTGGTTACTTGCCCAGAACTATCAGAGACAAACCCAACCTCAAACCTCACAGCCTCGCGGCTCGTGACACTATATACTCGTACATAGTGTACATCTACAGTTTTGGAGCTAACGGTATACTACAGAAACACATAAAAAACAAACCGTATATTTATTACTGTATTTGTTTAATTTATTTTAGTGTGCGACTCCGTCATGAGAAGAATTATATAATCAGGGAAGGAATCTTCTTGGGCCAGGCAACTTAATAGTAGAATCATGCAATTAAGAAGCGAAGTGTCGCTACTGGTTGACGATGAAGTTAAGGTGGAATACATTTTCGTACCTATAAAAGAGTAAGGGAGCGAATCCAGAAACTGAAAGATAAGTGTAAGATGGCCAATGAAGCAGATCGTGCAGCGATTATAGAGACCCTCAAGCATCAAACTTCCGTGAAAGAGCCAAGAATACGACGATACAAAAAGAGTAGCATTACGGAACGATTATATGATTTTCCAAGAGAATCCAAAGCGGATCATAAGAAAATTTATAGGAAAAAAAATATAAGCGGCGGCAATGAAACTGAAAAAGAAATTACGAGATTTTGGGCTAAATGTGGTAGAGAAAAATGCATCACAACGCAAATGCAGCATGGAAATGAAGATGAAGAAAACCGTACCCGTAACTTTGAAAATATGGAAAACGCAAATTATATAAACTGTGATGGGGCACGAGAAGCGTTGCAGAAATGCGACATGCGATATTAGTTAACCTCAGGATATATAGGGGTATAAAACTTCTGGTTGAAAAGAGTACACCCTTTGCATGTCAAGATAGCTCAAGCTTTGACGAAGATACTGAGCGGAACTAGTCAGACCTCATAATGAATGACTGAAGCATCACGTACATGACACCAAAAGAAGGGAAGAATTATCGGCCCATAACATGTCTGCCTGTGTTATACAAGATATTCACCTCGATTCTTAAGTAGAATATACATTAATCTAGACAGAAACAGTATGCTCCGTGAGCAGCAAAAAAGGTGCCAGAGAGATTCATATGGATACAAGGAAGTACCTCTTATAGATAAAATTATAAGCAATGATGCTAGAGTTAAGAGGAAGAACTTAGCAGTTGCCTAATATCGACAGAAACCTTCAACAGTGTACGTCGTGACTAGTACCTGAGAGTTCCGGAGATGTTAAACCTCGATCCAATGATCGTCAGATTATACCAAGAAAATATGAGACGATGGAGAAATCGGCTATTATAAACAATCAGACTGGCACCACGAGAACGATAACAATTACGAGGGGAATGTTTCAACGCGATTCATTGTCACCTCTTGTTTTTTTTCTTAGAGCTTTTGTTTCTCACATATGGTCTGCGGAGTACTCTATTAGAATAAAAAAAGCACTAAGACGAGGAAGTCTCTCTCTTTATCAGTTTAGCCTCCGGAACTACCGTAAGGTATTACTTCAGAGGATGAATGAGGATGATGTGTATG
>JAAAKQ030057468.1:4559-15966 GCA_010016005.3 Zanna intricata
ATTTAGGCAGTCTAGGAAGGCAATGGCTGATTAAAAAAAAAAAAAACACAAAACTTATATTTTCCTGATGTTTCAAACTAAAATTAAATAGCTACTACACTAGAACAAAAAAATTAAAGGGACACTTATATCTTAAAACTGCTTTAATTTTGCAACAGAGAGGATTAGACTAACGATTAAAAAAAAAAAATTAAAGCTTGAGTACTCTACTTTTTGATAGTATATTTCAGATTTCAAAAATCATCAAATTAAAAAAAAAAGGCAGTGGGAAGAAATGTTTTATAAATTTGTTTTAAAACTATATATAGATACAATTGTAATTTTTTTGAAAACAATTTTAAATACTTCCAAATATGATTAAATATGCGTTTTAATTTCTCTTATTGAAAATTTAAGTTTCAACCCGGAAATAAGATATGCCACGTTTAAAAACAATAATTGCAATTGCTGTTTTTAAGAGCGCATCTTAAAAATAGCAACTGCGTATATATTTTTTACAGATGGTAAGTTTAAAAATGTAGGGGACAATAAAAAATCTTTGATTCTTAATGTGGACTGTGGGCGAAAAAGTTTGAGAATCAATGGGTTAAAATTATATCTATTTTAAAATCTATATCTATAACTATATCTATTTATAGTTATAGTATAGATATAACTATATCTGTTTTAAAAAAATAGCCGGACAAAAGAAATACAAAACAAATGGTAGACTAGGAGAAAAAAAATAATAAAAAATTATTATTTAAAATTAATTTTTTTTTATCTAGTCATTTTTAGTTATGTTAATCAAATACGATTTACGAGCATGTACAAAAAAAATTTTTAATGAGCAAGAAAAGTACACGGAAAATTAGAAATCATGAAAACTACGATAAAACCATTTTTGTATAAATAAAAACTTTTTCAACGTTAATCACATTACAAAAATTATTAACTCATCTAATACTGACAGAAGGTTAAATAAATGGCATTGTCACGGTAAATAAACACCTGCATATAATCTCAACAAAAAAAAGTTAAGAATAAGAACTAACACACATATCCACCACCATCTAACCGCAAAACGAGAAATAATTTTTTTAAAATAATGAAGTATTTAATAATATTAATGTATCAAAAATTATTTCCTAATGAAAATTATTAACGGTATAAACTTTTATGAATTATTTGAACAAAATAATTAATTTCATTAAAAATAGAAAACCAATTTAAATTCTAATATATTTTTCATATATTTCAAAATTATTAAAAAGATTTTTTTTCAATCATACCAAGTTATATAAGTTGCTTTTGAAAAGAAACTTCTTAGCCTTGTCAAATCATTGGCTAAAACCGTTCCCTTGAACATTATTTCGATTATATCCAACGCTTACTCAAATGCGGTTGTCACTTTCTATTTCCTTTTAAAGTAGAGCACTCTCTTCAAAAAAAGTTCACATTTCTTGGTTCTAGTTCAGATTTTTATACCAATAATAAATGTCATAATAAATAAAATGAATGCAATATTAAGATAAAACCAAACCATTAAGAATTTTTAAACTAGCAAACAGCTTGAATGAAAAACGATATTTTAAGCTTAAACCTCTATTTATTATTATTATTATTATAAAGTTTTATACATGTTTTTATTTATAAATTATTAACATGAAATTATATATATTATAATTTCATATTAATATTAAGATGAAATTAACATTTTATTATTAACAATTATTAACATAATAATAACATATAATGTAATTATATATATAATTTTAACTCTAACTTATATTTATATTTTAACTTAATGATTAATTTTGTATATTTTCATTAATCATAAATTTTGTTGTTTTCTAAATTCTTATTATTTAAGAAGATATATCCAGGTGAACTTTTTTAAATTTGTAACGTCCTAGTCGTTTTAACGCTGTAATACTAAAGTATAATGCTTCCTTTTTTTTTAGATTCTTCAAATACTTATTTCTTTCATTTTTTTAAATTGAATGAGTTTTCTTTAAATATATAAATGAAAAGATAATTTATAAATATGTATAAAAATATAATATTCTACTAAAAATATATAACTCCTTACATTAAGAAAAAAAATCATATGGAATAAAGTAACACATCAAACTTTTTAAATTATTGGCGTAAATAATATGTGTACAGTATGACTACAATCGCAAATATTTCTTGGGTTCAATTCCGATATTTCATATCATATTTCTACTAAAGAAAAAAAACGGTTCAAGCTTCTATAATGAATTATATCACGCAAATAACCAGTACAACAAAATTATTAAATTATAAATAAAAACTCGTATACAGATTTCTTGGAGGTTAAATTGTAAATTAAACAAAATAAAAGTGATTAAAAGCTTGATTAAAAAACATACTTAAAAATAAAAAAGTTTGTAATATGTATATATATATATATATATGTATGTATGTATATATACATACTCTTTATTAATTATAAAATATAATAAATATTATAATACAAGTATTAAATAAAACGTTGTCGTTCTCTACATTCTGTCAGAAGCACAAAAGATCGCTTATTCCAGATATTGTCACCGTTACTAATCGGGGGAATTTTCTGACTGTAAGGCCCTTTAAGATTACATTTTCAACCCGCATAAGATCGTAATTGCTGCAGAAGCAAGCATGCAGTGAAAGTATTTATAAATTATTTTGTATTTAAGTTTTATTAATCCTTCCTGCGCTCTGAAATTTAAAGAAAATATTTCCAATAAAAAATTTGTTTGATGGTGTCAGTTCACCATGTACTCGTATGTTTGCATAATTTATGCTTTAGATAATAAGAGATTATTTCATTACTACCTTATTGATTTAGAAGGTAGTAAAGTGGTTGTGACTGTATTTGCTGAGGAATGATAAGGCGTTTAATTTATAACAGATTTTAACAGTCTGTATACCGAAGTTTTGTAATAATATAATTCAATGAGTAACGGACCCCGTTAAATCCCGTTCAAGAGTGGCATTTTTAATTCGCTACAAAAATTCCATTCCATATTTCACGTATAAGCTTTCAAAGCTTCTGTGTGATTTTATCAACCCAAAAATAAATAAAATAATGATAGAATTAATTAAATGCTATAAATAAGCGGAATTTTTTCATAATTTCCGGTAAACACGCTGTAACTGCGTTTTTCTACATCGTGAGCACTCTTTTATCAATTTTTATTCATATACTAATACCCCACTTTTAAACATCAAAAAAGGTTTCCTTATATTTTGGCTAAAGAGATTATAAAAAGAAAATTCTATGGTTTGCAGATTGGGATAAATTAAATGGAAGGTGTATTATTTACGGATAATCACCTACTACTTGAATGTATGAATGTGGTGATGTGCTTCAAAATGTTAAAAATAACATAAAATAAACAAAAATTTGTGAAGTTTGCAGTAAAAAGCCAAAGATTCGCCGTTCTATATTGATTAGTATGCACTTATAGGGAAGAAAGTTTTTTCGCTGACCAATTGGCTCTTTGATGCTGAGCGAGAATTAATATATCTTAACAAGTTTTCTTTTACGCGTTCATCACTCATATGTAGTCTTTGTGTAACATTAATGTGTGAAGGAAGGCTTTTGCTATTTTATTACTGTCTGTAAAATACTCCGAGGTTAGGTTCAAGCAATTTAATAAAAAAAAAAATGCTGGCCTCCGTGGCCGAGTGGTAGCGTCTCGACTTTTCATCCAGAGGTCCCGGGTTCGAATCCCGGTCAGGCATGTTATCTTTTACACATGCTACAATTCATTCATCTCATCCCTCTGAAGATATATTTAACTGTGGTTCCGGAGGTTAAAAAAAAATAATAATAATGTTTTTCATAAAATAAAGGAATCTTTCATGGCGTAAACTATAGTTTTGAGTAAATTTCAGATAATGTAGGTATCAAATAATTAAAGAATTTTTTTTTTCTTAAATTTAATATTCTTGAAAGTTATAAATTTTGTGTCTGTTTATTATTGAGTTTACAGCGCTCTATCGAACGATTTGACGACTAAAGGTATTTTGAATTTATGTGTACATAATTTTTTCAGTGCAATGTAAAAAATATAATCTTTTAAATAATTATTAATTAGTCAAAAAAAAGCTTGGTAATAAAAACACTATTTTAACAATTTGAAACGTTAATTTATTAATATAAATTACATTTTACTAATCAGTTCCTTTTAAGACCACTTTTTTCCTTCTCATAATACTCATTAACTCGTTTATCTATAAATATTCTCCATCTTAACCAGGTGATTGAATTCCAAGTTTCATTTAGAAAGAAGTTTTATTTGTTGTATCTTACCCGGATATTATTAGGAGAAATTTCTGTATCCTTAATATAATGTTGGAAAGAGAAAGAAAATGTAATGCAATTCCTTTATTGTTATTGCATCCACACTTTGTGAGTGGAATGTAATCCCCTCATAATCGTGTGACACTATTGGAGTACTACGCTTTGTAATTGACCATTTACTCGAAATAATACTAATAAACACGAATACAAATTCAATTTTATTTATTAATTAAATCAAGTTATAAGACTTAAAAACATTAAACACATTTAATTATTTTTAAATTTAGATTAATTTTTTCTCAAGAACCAAATTAACTTTTTTTCTGAAAAAAAAAAAAGTTAATATTTAAAAGTCAGTTACCGCAACAGAGTAATTAGTCTAGACCAGCCAGTGTGAAGTACATAAGCAAAGTACAGAAACAGGGCTATTAAATGAATCTAAACGAGCAAAACACACTATAACATGACCCTTCTAATCCAAAATGAACTAATTCACCATTAAACTGGTCTCAAATTTGACGTGCAACATGGTTTATTTAACCTAATTAACAACTATGCTATAAACTCGACCGTAATTTAGATTTCAGTATATTTGATTATTTTAAATTCAAATCCGAAATTATTAAGGAAGAGAAAAATTGTATATAAATGTACTAATCATTACAAATAAATCATAAATATATGTTTGAATCACGAATTAAAATTGTTACAATATACTGTATTACAACATGACTACTCAAATTCTATGGTGTATATTTTCTAAGTAATACGCCAGTTAATGATTAATTTCTCTCTCTTTTTTTCTGTTTAGCTTCCGAAACTACCATAAGGTATGAAAACTTCAAAGGATAAATGAGGATGATGTGTATGAATGTGAATGAAATGTAGTCTTGTACAATCTCAGGTCGACCGTTCCTGAGAAGTGTGGTTAATTGAACACCCAACCACCAAAGAACACCGGTATCCACGATCTAGTATTCAATTCCGTATAAAATTAACTACCTTTACTAGGATTTGAACCTTGGAACTCTCGACTTCGAAATAATTAATGCATCATTAAGTTAATAATTAATGCAGGCAAAATTTCTGAAAGGAAATTTGACTTCTGAAAGAAACTAATCAATAATTCTTGAGCAAGAATACTTCTTAATGCTACAAAGACTTTGTAAATCAGCTGATTATACGACTATTATTTTAGATGTTTTCTCTTTTCTCTTGAACTGATAACAATTTGATAGAAAACTTTCCAATAATAAAAGCTATGGAGTTTTATAAATGAATTATTTTTTCTAGGTCCATGACAAATTTGTGCAATCCATTAATGATTGGCTACCCGTAAAATTTAATAAAATTGTTACACATAAATTACTGTTATAAAAAATCAAATTATATACATTTATTTCTTTTTATAGATGTTTATTTTTTTTTTAATGGCATCGGCTTTGACATACATTAACCATGGATGTTTCTAAGTAATCAAGATATGTGGCTGAAAATTACATATCTAATTGAACTTAACTGTTTAAAAATTATTAATTACGATTCTATTATAAGAACAAACATACTTCTACATCATGTGCAAGAATCTGCTCACTCCTATCAGTAATTTTTAAATAAGCAGAAGAAATATCAAGGAAGTATTCAACCACACACTTCCAGTCAGGAAATTTTTATTTTTTTTATAGTAATTATATTAATATTAAAAATATTGACTTTATTATAAGTAAATAAATTACTAGGTAAAACTTAAATTTCAATTTCATTTAAAAATTAAAGTGACGCAAGGATGGAAGGGTGTTAACATTTCCTCCCTACAATTCACAGAGCCTGGACTGATGTCCCTTGCTGCTATGTCTTTCTTTTATCGGGCGGGTCATTATTTTTAACTGGCAGTTTTAGTTTTTAGTTCATTTCAAAAGAAAATAAAAAAAGAAAATATCATTACAGGTAAAAACCAAATAATATATATTTTTCAATTTTCCTTCTGCAATAAAGATAAAACCAATTTCAAGCTTAGAAATAAAAATTCATTTTGCTGGTTAAATTCTAATATAAAATTTTCCCACGACCTTGTAATTTATAATTTCATTTACTATTATTTTTTTCTTTCAATACCTTCAACAAGATTGTTTTTAATAAAAAGTTCTTTAATAAAAGAAAAAAAAAATTAATTTCTTAATATGAACAATAAAAAAACCAAGAAAATTATTTGAAGAATCTTAATTATCTTAGAAACCAATTAAGTTTATTTTAAATTATTTAAATAGACTTTTGTCAGCGTATACACGTGTGTCTGTGAGTTTCTATATATATATATAAAATAGGTGGAAATACATTAGGCTATTAGAAAATAAAAAGAGATTACCTGGTTATATTTTATTTATCCCGTTTTACCAAAAATCTTGGTTTTGACAAGATAACCTTGATAAAAGAATTATTATTTTGTGGCAACAAGTTTTTTCTACACAATAATATATTTATAAATATTAAATTTTTATTTTATAAAATGCAGTAATCGGATTGTACTTCACTCTTTCAGCCTGGAAACCAAAGCGTAAAACATCAGATGCTTTTTTTTTAACCTCTAGGACCACCATTAGCTGCTGCTTTAGAGGATGAGATAAATGAGAAATTTATAGCGTGTGAAAATTCCATGCTTGACCGGGATACGAAACCGGGACCTCCGGATGAAAGACGGCTACCACTTGCGCCACGAAAGCCGGCATTATTAGTTATCCTACGTATATCCAAAATTATGTAGGGGAGGTTATCTCTTCAATTTATTTCTATGGGATATGTGTCAAAATATGAATAAATATAATCAACATATATTTATACTATTTTTTTTAGAATTCATTAATTAAAATTTATATTGAAAAAAAAAAAACTGATGTGGTCACCACTTGACATCCTTCACCGAAAATCAAAAAATAATACGATTCTAAATTATAATTTTCATCATCAACATTAAATAATCAGATGTATCACTAAATTTATTACAAATAAACAAATGTAATAATAAACATTAAATTACATGTACACATTTTTAAAAGTACGTAAAATTTTACTTCACTAATAACTTCTGATTTTTTGTCATATTTTTTTAATTGTTATTATTGAATTATTATTTATTGTAAAAATTATTTTTTTATCAAGGGATAAGAATTATTAATAAATCAATATACTTAAATTTTAAAAAAAGTTAAAAAAAGAAAAAAGGAAATGAAACCTGATTCAAACCGATGTACCTTTCCTTGTAATATCCAAATACTTCATTAATAAAAATTTTATTTGACTATAACTCTGGAACCAAAGAGAAAAAGTACTACTTACGATATATCGTTGAAAAGCTCTCAATCAGGGCTTATTACTGCAGTTAACAAAAGTCCAAAATCCAATTTTTTTTTATTTTGGACTTTTTTGGACACTTGGTTCAGTCAATTCCAATCAAAAGGGGAGGTGCACAAATAGATGATACAACAGTCCTAAATCTAAAATTTCAACATTCTACGGCAGATCGTTTTTGAGTTATGCGAGATACGTACGTACTTACAGACATTACACCGAAACTAATCGAAATGGATTCAGGGATGATCGCAACAGATATTTTCGTTGAAATCTGAAAACCGAAATTTTTTGCCATCACAATACTTCCTTTACTTTATCTTTACCTTAATTCATTTTGGAACGCCAGAAGGCGGAGGTAGATTTTTCTTGTGCTATGTAGGGAATAAAAAGATTTCCACCTTAAAGTTAAGAACAACTTCAAATTTACTTTATTCGACAATGGTTGCACGTGAAAAATGTTTCACATGTTTAGCATACGACAAGACGCATTTTCTAAATACCAGAAATATTTTCCTATTCCCTTGCTGAGGTTAGGTTAGGTTATATCAATGGCGAGGGTTGGTCATACCAAAAATTGTAAGTAATGTTTAGAGGACTAATGACCACTTTAAACCGATTCGATATTGTGCCTATTAATGGAGGTATGGTTTTTTTTTGTTGTTTACAAAACCCCATTTTTCCACCCCCTGGGCGAATGGTTGGTGATATCAGAAAACTTTGCTTACAATCCAAAGAATAGTAGGAACTTTAAACGAATTCGATACTTTACTTAATAAGAACGTTATAGCGCTATTTTTTCCACCCCCCATAGTTTTACCCATTTAGAAACTCGACCGAGATTTTGGGTCGTTATAGTTTATGTATCAATTTGAAAGTGATTGGCGCAAAAATACAGCAGTTATCGTGTTTATAAGAAAGTGAACTGTATATATATATATATATATATATATATATATACGCGAAGATATGTTCAAATTTTCCGAAGTCGAATCATGGTACCCATTACAATTTTTTCTTATGAAATCTACCTAAAATGAATAGTTTTAAAAGAATTAATAGATTTTAACTAGAGTAGAATAAATGTACATTATTTGATTCTTTGTTTTACCAACTGTTTAACATTTACGTTAGAATAACCCGTGAATTACTCTAGTTCAAGATTACACTGTTTTAAGGATCTTAAATCCAAAAAAGCGACATTATTTTTCTTAGCTCAATCGTTTTTGTTTTATCGCGTGCTACAAAAAAAAAAAAATCATACAACAATCAACCAATTTAGGAACCGGCTACACGTAGATTTTTTATGGGAGGATATTGCATTAATTAAAGGGAGAATATAAACAGGATTAATTTAAATATAATTTGGCCCACGTCCGATAACGATCGTACTGATTAAGTCTTCAAGGTACTCCATTTGTAATTCCATTATTCCATTTGTAATTCGATAAATTATCGTACAAGTATTGTGTATTACAACCCAGTTCCACATGCGTTATTCGTGCCATTGCCCGAAGCTGTTCTTTTTGTACTTGTGACAACATTGTATTTTTATTTTTTTTATTATTTTTTTTTTCACTGAAATTTAATGTATTGTATGCCTTTACTACAATTTACAATATTCTTTATTGAACATTTTTTAACATTACGTTTACTATATAAAGTAACAGATAATTTTTTTCTACTCCTATGCAATCCCGAATAACAGTATTTGTACTTGAAGTTTGTTGAACTACAGAAAGAAGGTGCTGAAAAATTAAGTCGATGATTTGTACTAGTCAAAAAATTTATCCGAAATCTGTTTACGAAGAATTTCAATTGACATTAGCGTACAAGTAACAATGATAAAGCAAGTTCTAAATGAAAATTCAATGTTATCACGTACAAACAATACTACTATTATTAGGAAATTACATAAACAGACAACTGTCATCATCTAACGATTCAGAATACGACACTTGGAGCCAGATTGTTGCGTTTTGAATACAGTTTAGATAAAAATCGTTTCAAATATTTCATTTTAACACATAATCATCTAATAAAATATCGTAAGTGGAACCGTACGTAGTCTTTGAGAAGTTACCTCTCTTTTTAGAGAGGTACACAAACTTCCAAAAATCAGGTTTTGTTGATCATCAGGTTCAGATCATGCAGTGTATTGTAATGCACTACATAACTAGTGACGTAACACACTTGCACTATATGTATAAATATATAACGATATATTACGAAAGAATACACATTGTTCAACAGTGAAATATTTACATAAATACCTTAAATAATACGTACCTCATTTAATATTTATAAATAAGCTCATAAAAAGGGATGAAGTTTTTTTTTTATAAAGTCAAATATCTGTATGTCGTAAAAGAAGCAGCCTCTTTATCTATCCTTTGCTGATCTTGGGTTTGTCCTCCACGTCTATACAGGGTACCAAATGATGTAAAAATGATAAAAAAATCACTGCCGTAATGTGCAGAACAAGAAGAGTCAATGAAGAATATAAGTTTCTCAGTCACGTATTACAATAATTAAAAGATAAAGTAAGAGTCTATCGTACATACTTTAATATTACGATGAAATGTCGCAGACTGATATTAAGGTATGAAAACGGCTTGATATTTCAAAAATGAGAACTATTAGGAGGTAGAAATAAGTGCGGATATACATAGTTATATTTACAAAAAATATTATATTTTACATATACATAGTTATATTTACATACAAAAAATTATTATTTTATGGTGTTGGTAATTTTTCCGCCATCTTGAATCTGTCATATCGAATCAAACTTTTTTTTTAAATAGGAAGATAGGCATATGATACATGATCTTAACGTAAAATTTTACGAGAAAAACAGTAGTAAAATTGTTTCTAGAATAATGTCTTCCCTTTCGAGTTCTAAGCAATCATAATTTCCAAAAACGGAAAAATCCCGTAGTAATAAAATAAGGTAAAATGCCCCATATACATTTTTTCTTTCGTTTATCTTCAAAATTACATCCAGTAACAAACTTTTAATACATAATGTTGAAATTAATAGTCCAAACACTAACGTTAACAACTTTCTTAATAATAAATAAAATAAATAATAATTAATTTGCTTACATAGTAAAATCAACCTTAAAGTCTCTACATTAAGGTTGTTTTTCTTGTAACTGTTAGAGAACAGTTACTAGATGAATGATAAATGAACTTTGTAGCCTGACCGGAATTTGAGCCCGGGACCTCTGGACGAAAGACCAAGTTACTACTTGTAATAATAATAATAATAATAAAAATAACTAATAATTTTCAATATTACAACAAATTAGAGTGTAAATACAAATTTATTTTTCCAATTTCCTGCTTCATTTTTTCTTCCAAGTTTTATACTTCCGCAGAGATCTCGTTTTAATCAGAACGCTTTGCGGAAATTAAACGAAAAACATAGTTAATATATTATTAAAAATACAGAGAGGTTTGTTAGGCGACTCAATCAGTGTTACAAATGAACTATTCTGCTTCTATTAACATCAGTAATAACATAATTGAGTCTAAAAAATGATATGTATTAAATATAAGTTAAATCACTTAATTAAGTTTATAATTTCTGTAAACCAATCATTCTAATCCAGTAATTATATTTTCGTAGATATTTATTTTTTATTATATTGATTTTCCTGAAAGTAAGAATTTTATTTATTTATTTTTTTTTTTTACTTTTAATACCATCATATTTTTATATTGAAAAATTGCATTTCTATTATTATTATTATTACGCTG
>JAAAKQ030057491.1:0-15965 GCA_010016005.3 Zanna intricata
CATAACATCCTTACAGTCTCGTGGTCGCTGTCGACCTGGTCGCCGGCGACTGGTCGACAGTGCGTATAAGGCCTTATGCCGCTAACAGCACGACGTGTTCAAACGTATCACATACATGTTGAAATAAGACGCTCGCCAGCGAATATTATGTAAGTAGACCGAATTACTAGGAGCACGTACTAATCAAGTTGGAATTTTTAAATTGCTCATGTTTGTACACTTCGTAATGCATGTTTATATCTGTCGATAACGACGCTGATAAATAATTTTTATTAGTAAAAATTTCCAAAATTTACACTTTATTTTATAAAATAAAGTTTCAATTTTGGAAATTTAAACAAATTTCTTTATTTGTTGTAATGCAGTATATGGCAAATTAAACTTAAAAAGTTTTAACTAAGATTCATATTTAATATATATATATTATTTTTTTACTTTTCAGGTGTCGTGTTGCTAAAAATATTGAGAATTACTGGATTAGAGGGAAAATTGAAAGAAATTTTCCGTTCAAAAATCTTTTCTGGAATTATCAAACATATGATTTATTTAATACCTCTCTCTTTATCTGTTTAGTTTCCGGAACTACCGTCAGGTATTACTTCGGAGGATGAATTATATGAATGTGAATGAAGTGTAGTCTTGTACAATCTCAGGTCGACCATTCCTGAGAAGTGTGGTTAATACCTAATTAAAATAAACCACACCTTTATATGCTTTATTGTAAACGCCTAAATTCTGGTATTTAGTTTCTATGAACTCTATTCAAATAATTTTAGTCAGAATTAAATTTTCTACAAGTTTTGTTTAAAAAAATTTATTTTACGCCAAACATATAATTGAATGTTCTTCGACCACAATTTTTTGTATTTTAAGTCAAGAGTTTCAAAATTATTAAAAATAAAGTTCTGGAATTTACTTTTTCAAAGTTCAGATTAGATCTCGTATAAAACCTCAAAACTTACACCTTATATTTAGCTTTTTCCGGTGGATATTTGTAGCTATAAAATCAGGTCATTCCTGATGGAGATCCGGGACTTCGGCACAAAATGCCGAACGCCACGTACTCAGCCCCGGAAGTCGGCTTTTTATTTTGATTCAATAGTTTTATTTTTTTTATTTAGATAAAAAAATATATATAAATTTAAAAAATATATATTAGAATAAACAAACCGTAAATAAAAAAATAATCTAAACTGTAAAAAATTAATATTGTAACAGCATTTATTTTAATTTTAAAAAATATGATTTAAACATCCATGTTTGAAGCTAGATGAGTAAAAATATATCTAGTTTTTGGGTGAGTTTTCGTACCGTAATTTATTGAACGTTGAATTAAATGTATTTATTTGTAAATTCCTATTCATTTTATTACGTTTTTAACATCATCTAAAAGTGGCGATTTAAATTAGTTTATCTTATTCTTTACTAGATTTGGCTAATTATGAACATATTTTTAGTAAAATTACTTCAAAATTTGGAAAAACATGTATTCCTTATTCTGGAATAAAAAAATGCTAAAAGAGAAATCTAACACGTAACATTATCAAGGGAATGAAATTTCTCTCTGTATTGAGGGTGAACAAAAATATATGTATATATATAACTTATACTCGTTTTCTGTAGAAAAAGATAAGAGTATCACAATTCTTTAAGGAACCGCTTGTTTTTCGTTTCCTCTCTAGTGATCAATGATTGTGATCACGACAATCCCATTTAAAACCTGAAAAAGTGAATTTTAAGCAAAGACTATAACCACCAAAATGTATAACATTGGTTACCAATAAAACTTGTATTGTACTTCTAAGAGAAGGACGTAAAAACACACACCAGTACATAGTTGTTTTCATTTAAATTTTATATGAACAAAAATCAATCCAATTCAGATCAGATGTAGATATACTATTTTGTAAAATATGCAAAAGATCCTGAACAAATTTTTTTATGTTACTTATCATTTCTTATTCTGTTTAATATTTATGAACTTTTATAGACTAGAAACAGAATGGGTGCCGAACGAATTAAATTGAGAGGCAGTCCTTCATACTACGTAGATATTGAAAAAATTATTGCCAAATAAAATACGTACCTTAAATAAAAAATTTGTTACTCGTGCAATGAGCAAAGAAATATTATATACAGCAGGAAAAAAAATTAAATATATTTTTATACTAGTAGAATTAGACTCAGTGCCTTCACTAATCGTTCAGCCTACGTGGAGGTTTCCTTCGCGTGTACTGAGAACGTTCTTCCCTTGTCTAGCCAGACCCCTAGATAGTTGACAGAGGTCGAGCAACTGATAGGACGATCATGGAGTATAATCGAGATGGAAGCCCGCGGTCTTCTGCCAGCCATCGTGAATAAACCTGTTTTTTTTTTTCATAAGAAAGGCGTAAGTCTCACACTTGGAGCTATTCTTGAACCTTCCGTATAGCTATATTTGTCGTGGCTGCACATCATTTTCTGTTCTCGCCCACAGCGCAGGATCATCTGCGAAGGCGAGTGGAACAACTCCCTTGGGATTGGATAGTTGGAGAATACTATCGCAGTTGAGGTTCTATAATGTGGGCTCTAGGACTGACCTTTGAGGAGCCCACATGTAATCTGAAACCGGACAGTAGTATCGGTTTTTCATAACAAATTATATCTTTGTTCTGCAAATACGTTTGAAATATCTTGCGCAAGTTGTTCTGAATCTCGCGGTCCCTAAGGCGCCTAAAAATGGCATCCCAGCGCAAAGAATTGAAGACGTTCTTCACCTCTAACATAACGGCCACTAGAATCTTCCTCGTGCGTCAAGTGCCCTCTTTCCTCCCCAATTATACGAACTAGCTGGCCTACAGCCTCAGGGTTGACTTCCCCCTCCCCCACACACGTATTACCTGTTTGATAGCCCGCCTCTCTCCTTGATGTTTTGGAAAAGCCTGGTATCCAAGATCTTTTCAAATAATTTCCACATTTCATTGGTCGGACATATAGGTCGATAGGCTGTCGGAAATTATCCCGTCCCGGCTTCTTCAGTAAGACTAGCCGCAAATCTTTCTATTCTCATGAAATGTAGTCTGACGCCATCATAACGTTGAGCATCCGTAAGATCTCAGCCGGGGCCTTTTGTACAAATATCTTAATAATCCTCATGGAGATCTCATCTGGTTCCAGAATAGCGTGAAACCGCAAACTCCGTCCACCAAAATCAATTCAGAAAACTCAATATGAGCGATCTCATCAACGACGATTTCTCTTGAATAGAGGCTTTGATTACTCGTGCATTTAGAAAAAAAATATTACATATAACAGGAAAAAAGAAAATTAAATATATTTTATTAATAGAATTAGTCATTTTCCCTGTTAAAATATTGAGGTTTGACAAAACAGAACATATATTAAACTGTAGTTATAATTTTAACATGTGCTAAAATTTACAAAACGAAAAGAAAAGTCTAACAATCACTATAAAAACAAAAGAAGAAATAAAAGAATTATTCCAAAATACACAGTTTTAGGTTTACGAGCAAAAAAATTAACCAAAAAGTATTTCATTTTTATGGGGTAGATGCACCACCACAACTTATAGAGTAATAGTATAGTGTATCAACTATTTCCTGGATGTTTGGGCTGAATAATGTTAATTTTCCGATAGCCATTTGTAATCACATTTGGAAAAAGACATGTGATTAATAACAAAAATGGAAAAGAGAGAAAAATGTAAAAAGGACACAAGTTAAATATTTTTAATCAAAAACAATCAATAAAGGTTCATAAGAAATGAATGAAGAATTTTTTGTCCGGATCTATAACAAAGAAAGAAAAAAATAAGAGTTAAAATCAAACACTTAAAAACAATCCTTTTTAAATGTATATAAAACTATGGAAATCAGTAGAATATTTTTTCTGTTTTATCAGAATGGTATTGAACATTTTATTTAAAATTATTATAAACAAAATAAATAAAAACAAAAAAACCTTACATAAGTTTTGCGCTTGATTACAGAACCAAATATATCATTCTGGAAGTGTTCTCTCTGAACATTTACTTGTGAACTGGATTTACTGCAGATGATTATATAATATAGACATTGTAATCAACAACTTAATGAATATATTCCTGTTAATGTACGAATCCAATATTTTCTAACTCTCATTATATTAAATTAAATAATTCCTTATTCAAATATCAAATTAATTTGATTTAATTTCAAGTTAGCTTTTCTTAAACAAATGCTCTCCATACTTTCTTTAGGATATGTTAAAAATATAAAGTTGGCAAATTACGAATGTTTTTAAAAGAAATTCTATTCATTTTGTTGTGACAATAAAGGTTCTCATTTTTAGTTAGTTAATTAAAGATGTTAAACAGAATAAAAAATTTTTTAATGGATGTTTACAAAATTTAATGTTTTTGAAAATAAGTCATATTATTTATTTATTTCAAGTTTATTGTATTTTTATTCAGTTAAGATTTATTATTTTTTTAACTAAAAATTGATATAAAGTTCATTGAAATATTGCTGAAACAATAGAATAAAAAACTGATAAAAGCTGAAAGTAATTATGTAAAAAATAATCAGTGAATGTTTCAATTTTATTTGAAATTCAAAAAAAAATTCAAAGTAAGTATGTTTTTATATTTTTTTAAAAATTAACTAAATATTTACAAAATGTCATATAAAAATTGTAATAATGATTTTATATACTAAACTAAAGAAACAATTGTAGTGAATGCCTACAAAAATTATTTTTGTTTAAATTCCTAATTACTGTGATAATCTTAATTAAAATACAGATACAATTAAAAAATTATTATTTTTAGTGTAAGACGTTTTAGGTTTCCATTTCTGTAACTGCTATTAAGAGCTGTCGTCTGTAACCTAGATCATTATTTTGGTGAAAGAAAACAAATATTATTGTAATAAAATAGTGAATTTATTATATTTTTAAACATTTTTTAAGGTAGAGTTATAAAAGAATTTTTCTAGGAAACACAAGAATAAAAATTTCAATTTCAGAAGATTAAAATTTAAGATTCAAAACGAACAGTAATAAATTTTTACTTCAATTTTTTAATAGAATACTAAAATTTACCAAAAATATATTTTTAAATACAGAAATGGCACCCATTTTGGCATTTTCTTTTTAAATTTAAAAAAGTTTACAAAACATAAAAAAACAACAAATAAATAATAATTTCTAAAATTAAGTCGTTGAAACAATATTTGTTTTAATAAATCAGATTATAACTGAGGTATTAATTAATATTTTATCAGGTAAAAAATCAACATTTAATACCCATCCTGTTATTAATTAGTAATTAAATTATTGACTCGAAATTAAGAAGTAACAAATGAAATTATTATTTTATAAAAGAAATAATTTTAGTTGTTATTTAACCAATAAATAATTTTCTGCACCAATAATTTATTTTTTCTTTTAAATTTGTTTTTTAAATAAATGATGTAAAAAAAAAGTTGACTATAAATATTTTTAATATCCATTATTTTGAACATTTTAAATGCCTTTTTTAAATATTTTGTTTAAAATCCAAAAAAATAGGAAAAGAAGATTTTGATCATTATTATTTCTAGATGAGGACTGATTTATTTCAATGTTGTTGTTGATTTGTTTCATCTGTTTATCTTTTTTTATAAATATATATATATATATATTTGCAGCCAGACGGATAGTTAAGCTTTTTCAGATCACCGTTCACTAGATTTTTTTTTTATGGTTTGATGCGTAGGAATATTTCCCTTAATTTAAATAGATTTTTGTACACATTGTGTATATATAAATAAATAAATATATTTAATATTCACGCTTACCATAGTAAGTGAAATACCGTAAGAGCATAATTAGGATCACAGTTCAATAAAGGAATTACAGATCACTCAAAAAAGAAGAATCCTTTATGAAAAAGCTCCCGAGCTTAGATAAACCATATCTATCCCCTTATATTAAACCACATTCCCTTTTGAGTTGAATTACTTTATTCATGAGCTAATAGATTCTACAATAGAACTACACTCGAAAAGGACTACAATAGAGAAGTGAAACTTGCTTAATAGGTACAAAAATTTGAATAAAATTCAAATTTGCATTTTTCAACAACGGTTTGTTTCTAACATATTTCTATATATATATTTATAGCTTTTCTGGAGTTAATATTAGCATAACGTTTGGATGGTGTTTAAAATTAATTCAGTTATCTTCCTACAGCAATGTTTACCAAGTTATTAAAAAATAAATCACTTCTTTTCGGTTTAATGCCCTTCTTTTTTAGGCTATAATTTTATATTAAGAGATATGCTGTGTTCTTATTTAAAAATTTATTTAAAAAAATGAAATATTGTAAATAAAAAATTCTAAAAAAGTGAAAAATATACTAGCACTGTATTTATTGCACAATAAATACAGACTCAGTCAAATACGAAAGGGGTTTTTCATCGTGTTTACCTCACTTAAGCATAGACACAGCTCGGGGGGGGGGGGGTGCCAATACTTCAAACCAACTGAACAGTAACCCTAGCCATGCCGTTCCCAAGGCCCCACTCAGGCAGCCGGGAATTGGGTTTTTTCTTGCCATGCCTCTAGTAAGGAGATCCCCTAAGTGGTCCCCTCGTCGGAAATTCGGTCTTTCAATGCCTTTGCCTCAAATGGGGAATACCTGAACCCTCAAATGACTCAAAAGCCTCAAATGCGGAATCACCGTGACTTCAGTTTTTAATCACTTCTTGTGGCAGAGCCACAAAGTGACGGCCGATGAGCCTAACCGCTCATCGATGCTGGAGCGTCCCACCCCTCCTGGACGAGGCTGTCCCGTGCTAAAGCCACCATAGTTCCACATTCATAGTTTGTACTTCCCACTTCTGATGAACAACCCTGATCTCCCCTGAGCTTGGCCAGAGGGTATCGCATAAAGCACAGCGGGCCTCCTTCTGGCAGTTCTTCTTGACAGGGCGGAAGTTTTCAGAATTAAATAATTGGCTAGTCCTGTACGGCCACCACAAAACTTGGCTCTGTGCTTCCAGCAATGGAAGCACCGTTCCTCCAATAACCACCGCATCATCCTACAGGCCACCCATCTGATCCTCACTTGGCCGTCATTTAACAATTTCTCCACCAGGATAGGTGACCGGAGCTA
Source organism: Zanna intricata (assembly GCA_010016005.3). Lineage (NCBI taxonomy): Eukaryota > Metazoa > Arthropoda > Insecta > Hemiptera > Fulgoridae > Zanna > Zanna intricata. Next base: position 7,136 of record JAAAKQ030057491.1, read on the forward strand.
CTGAGGTGGTGACACTGGTGTCACCACCTCAGTAGCTCCGGTCGTAGTCCGGTCTTCTTTGGCTTCTTTCTTACGTGTTATATTAATATTTGCTGACATTAAACTGTAAAATCTATTATGAGCACATCATAATAAAATATAATATAATAGATTAAATCATAATAGAGTGAATTTCATCTTTAATAAAATATAGAGATTTCTGTAATTTCAGATCATCCGCAAAAAACAGAATCTCAGACTTTTTTCCCAATCTCCCAAGTTGAATATCTGTATATATCTGAACAGAAATATTCTGTTTATTAGTAATATAATTTTTGTTTATTTCAAATATACGATACAACTTTTATATGTATTTTAATTATATGATTTACAATATTATTAAAAATCTGTGATATATAACTTTTAACTTATTTGTTTTAGCCAGGTACCATAAAAAAGGTAATTCTTCTATGTAAGAAAATAATAGCTTTTAACTTACTCAGTTTTGTTATTCAGAAGTTCATATTCGCAGTGTCATTTAACTTATTTTAATGTAATGAAATGATTTAATATTTAATTCATTTAAGTGGTATAGCACGTTCTAGTTACACAAACGAAACCTAGTAAACAAAAATAATACCTAAAATATTTACTCTTCTACTGCTGCAACAGGATAAAGAAAAAGTTTAGTTGCCATTTATGTAGAATTTTATGACTTTTTTAATGGAAGGTTGCTGAAGAAGTTTTAACTTACACGTAACTTAATCATATAAAGAATTTAAATTTACTTAATATACACGTATGTTTCGTTATCGAACATATTATTGTAGCTTTTATGAAAAATTAAACTACATTTTCGCTAATTTATAGTTTCACATTGTTTTAGCTACCTTTTTTCCTCTTAAAATAAAAACAATAAAAGTCGATTACGCTAAGAAGTTACTTTTTATAAAGATTTATGTACTCTGTTAAATCGTTTATTTTGCGAAGCTGTAACACAACAAAGAACGGATTTTTCATAGCTAGTCCTTTCATAGAGAATAATTCAGATTAAGATGAACTATTTTGAAGTGGTATTTATATACTCCTTCAAAATATTAAGAGTACTTACAGAATAAGTTATTCTGTAAGTACTATATAGTGTTATACAAAGTACTTTAGTGTTCTACATAGTATTATTTTAAAGAAAATATGTCAAGTTTTTAAAAATAAAATTAATTTCTTTAGCAGTGTCACAACTTATGTCACTATAATGATTCAATTTTTGAGTTCGTCAAAACTTAAAGGTAATAATAAGTAACATCATTATTTTTTACTATAAAAAGTGAGATAAAGTTTTATTTTAAAGATAAAACTTGATCATTAATGAAATTCATTCAAATAATCGAGTAATGTGAAACAGGAAACGAGGTGCTTATGCAATTGCAGAGTACAATAAATACTTCATTCATATTTTATACTAAAAGTGACTTCATTGTCATGTTGTAAATATATTTCCTGACACAAATGAAATTTTTAGTCTATTTTTATCTGCTAACTCAAAGTCACCGTTTAAAAAAATATCTAAAATGATATATACATACTTACTTAGCCGGCCGCCCGAACCGTAGTCGAATCATAGCCTCATGCGTCAGCTGCCTCCACCCCATTCTGTCCTCCGCAAGCTCCTTCCTATACCCGAGGCGGTCCAGTTCCTTCCCACCACCATGGCATTACTCGTAAGGCATTGGCACTGACTAGTCCTGTACGGCTACCACAAAACTTGGCTCGGTACATCATATCCCATCAACGGAAGTACCGTTCCTCCAACAACCATCGCATCACCCTACAGGCCACCCAATGTACAATGGAATATCACTACGTGAAACACTGAAATATAATTCACAACATGATTTAAGGACAGATCACTATTAATAATATTCCAATACTCGTTGATCTTCTTTTTTTTTTGGTCAAGATGGGTAATTATTTTACTGACCCCCAGGTAAACTTGGACCGTGTCGAGATTGCGAACAGGTTCCACAAGATTTTTTTAAGTGCGTATGTATGCCTTCGCATTTCCGACTAAACCGCCTCCACTGGCTGTCTGCCCTCCTTGAACCGCTCATGGAACCACTCTTCCTGGAAACCATCCACTCCTGAAATCAGCAATCACAGCACGGCAACACACACGTAGTAAACAACAAGACAACAAAGAACACAGTCATTCATCCAAGTCACCCAACAACACCTTCAGCAGCACACCAAACACCGGAATCAGAACTCATGTAATAAGCGCAGAGCATCTAAATCACACTAAGCACTGCAGGACCGCTCTGAAAGAAAGAACACAATTTCACACATCATACCCAATAAGCAAGCACACGCACACCACAGAAAACATTAAATACACACTCACACAAAATTCAAAATATCACACCAACGCACTGAAGCACACATGATAAGCGCACTACTTACTGAACACGGCAGACATCTCAAGGTGAGAAAGACACTTTCAAATACAGGGGCAGATTGTTAATGGCATCACGGCACCCAGGCAACCCCCGCACGCTCGGGAGTACCGCCTAGGCACTCAGCTGCAGGCCTATCCCCCCTGCACTTTCCGACGCCCCCTATTCGTACGACCCACTTCATAGTCACGGAGATCTTCACAACGCTCATAGTGTATTCTTCAACCACCCTCCATTCAGCTTCATCTTTCTTAATCGTAGGCAAGATGTCTTCTGGAATAAGCATATCAATGTTACCTAACTTATGAGCATTTCTTGCTCCCCAAATCTTTGACATTCCCAAAGATCCCCAAATTTTTGACATTCAAAAAACACATGGAAAGGGACTCCTCTACTCCGTATCTAGGGCACTTGTCCAAATTATCAAGTCCGATTCGGACCAAATATGTCCAAAAACCACCATGGCTTTCCAGAGACTGGGTTAACTCCAATCCCAGCGAGCCATCATTCTGCCAAAGCCAGCACTTTATAACACATGAGGCAGTGAGTCCATCGACTCTTGTTTCCCCGATCCCACCGCTTCTGCCATGTTTGGAGCATCTCCATTTCTAGCTGCCTAACTCGGATTTTCTTCATATCCTTCGTGATCATTCCCAAGTCTCTGACCCTTCTCCTCTGTTCAATTATATAGGGAGGAGACCCTATAGCTCCTCTGCTGACTCACGGAAGACCGTACGATGCGCTGCAATTACCCTGAGGCAGCACCGCCTATGGAATGATACAAGCCGTCCTCATAATTTTTTATACTCATAACGCTTGTCCACAATCCAGCTTCTTACTGTACTTTGGTGAGCATTACCCCAGTTAGCTTCCTAGTTTTCTATCACTATTTTCCTGGAATCGAGTAATCTTGCTGTATGAAAGCGTCTTAAACAACTAGGAGCAATTAAATTTTTAGAGCAAAAATAGTGAATTCTATTGACATAAACAGTCTTCTGAATTTTAATGAAATTATCAATCAAAGTACTACGTGCAGATGGGCAATAAATTATCCTAAATCACAAGTTGAAAAGCAAATATTGAAGATGAAGTTAACGGTAGATTAATAGTTTCTGTGATTAATGAGAAACACCAAAAGGAGGTGGAAGATTAGATCTTCGTACGGCGGAACAACGCATCGTCACTCAGATAGACATATGAAAAGAACGAGTTTTACACATTATTTCACAACTGGGTTAACGTAAAATCTGTTCAAGGTGAAGACCATGCAAACTTGCAGAAAACATTAAGAAAAGGATGTTATGAACAGCTTCTGAATCGCTTCTATCGTGACGAAGAAGATGGCTAATTTTTCAATATTTTGGTAAGATACAACACTTAGATGCATGATCACGACAAAGAAGAAAAACGGTAGAACGTAGAACATTATGATTCGCCGCAATAAAATGAATCCAAAACACAACCCTCTGTAACATAAATCTTTTTTGACAGTTTTTTGGTATTCCAATCCCGTGTACGTGACTTACTGAAAGCTAAAGTTTGTGAGATACATAGAAACATTAAAAATTCTTAGGAGACATGTGTGTCGTATTCGAAAATCTACGGAGCTGATAGTTCTGCAACATGATACACAACATGATGCACGGCGACACATCACCTGAAATCGCTGAACCTGTTGTAAAGTTGAAATTTTAATCAATCCTAGACCCTCCATACTCATCAGATTTGGCATCCTTTGATTTCCCCTTCTTTCCGTCTTAAAAAAGGTTTATTAAGGATATTTATTTCACCAGATGAGGTCCCTACACAGTGTGGTTGTGGATTAAGAAAAGACCGTCAGCAATCTTCATTGATGGAACGAGAAAATTTGGAAGACCATTTGGATAAATGTGTGGATGTAAATGGTGATTAAGTAGAGAAATAAATGTAATATTTTTTCAATTATAAAGTACGTTTTTGCAACAAAAAAAAAAAAAAGGACTTTTTTGCCGTATTTGTTACAGTGGAGTATTTTCGTTCGCGGGTTTTGAGATACTGTGCACTACCTATCAGCCAAGTACGACCAACATTGAAACTATTGTGCCAATCATAAAGTAATTTGTCATTAAGTTTTCACTATAAAATTGTTTTCAAATTTAAACGGTGGTGTGTTTTTTATTATTTTTTTTTATTTTGTTAGTATAATGTAATATTTGACATTTGCATGATGTTCGATGATATCGAATTTGAACGAAACGATATTACACGTATTGTTCTCTAACAAATAGCTGTTGTTTGTTGAAGTGAAAATACCAGTGCAATGTTTGATATATTATGTCATGAACATTCTCATCTTATGAAATAATAAATTCCTTTCATAATTATTATTTAATGGAGATGAAGCTGGCGAAACTTTCGGAAATTCCCCATTACGATAACGTATTTATTCAAACTTGTTTTATTTCTCTACCCTCTGAAACAAATTCAAAAGAAAGTGTGTATTTATTTTATATTGAAAAAAATGATAATTTTAATTAAATGAAGGAAACAATGTCGACTCTAAGAAGTGTTAAATTAAAAATCTGATGTGGACACCACATTCCTTGTCCGAAAATCTAAAAATAATACGGTTCTAAATTATAACTTTCAATTAATGTTGAATAATCAGATGTTTTACCAAATCTATTACATATGCATATACGTAATAGTGTCTATAAAATTACATATACACATTTTTAAAAGTTTGTAAAATTGTTCACCAAAACTTAAAAATCATAACTTAAAGACCATAAAATTATTTCATCAATAACTTCCTAGTTTTATCATTTATTTATTTATTTTTAATTGTTATTATTGAAATATTATTTATTGTAAAAATATTTTATAATCACGGGTTAATAATTATTAATAAATCAATATATTTAAATTTAAAAAAAATTTTTAATAAATTTTTTTTTTTAATTAATAGAAGAAAAAAGGAGGTGAAGTTTGATTTGAACCGTTGTGCCTTCCTTTATAAGATCCAAATATTTTATTAACTAAAATTTTATTTATCTGTAATTCTGGAACCAATGAGGATAAGTACCATTTATGATATATCGTTCAATAGCTCCCACTGAGCGATTATTACTGCAGTTAAGAAAATGTCTAATAACCAATTTTTTTTTTTTATTTTTTGGTTCACTGGATTGGAATCATAAGGGGAAGTGCACAGCTGTTACAGCAGTTCTAAATCCAAACTTTCAACATGCTAGGTTAATTATTTTTGAGCCATGCGAGATATGTAAGTACATACGTACAGACGTCACGGAGAAGCTAGTCAAAAAGGATTCAAGGATGGTCAAAACGGATATTTCCAGTGAAATATAAAAACCGAAATTTTTCAAGATCACAATATTTCCATTACTTCGTACAAGAAAGGCAAAAGGACTAATAATTTAAAAGAGTATTATTTGACACTAAACCCCAATATAAAATAGTCGAAGAATATCGGTATCTAAATTTTCACAAGTCTATCGATATTCCATTGGAAATATAAATACATTTATTGTTAAATTTTAGTTAAAAAATGTCTATAGTATGGTTTTCATTATATTACCCGTATATAAAACATTTTTTCTGGGTTAATTTATCTAATTCCCTGTTGTAAATCATTGTAACAGTAATACAAAAAAGAAAAAATTAATTATATAAAAATGATTTTAATTACATCGTGAAGAAGAATTTTAAAAGTGGTAAAAGTGTGTGCTCAATATTTTTGCATAACTTTTGAGTGCTTTTTTCATCAGTTTTAAGAATACTTAAAATATTATATAACTTCTATTGTTACGTTAAAGATACTTCTCATAAAGTCAACTTTTTTTTTTTTTACAATTGAAATAAAACTTTCGTAATATAGAAACCTTGTGAGCACAATATTTTATAGTTATTTTACAAAAAAAAAAAGTATTTACCCTGGTGTATTTATTCAAGAATGTATAATCCTTTTCAGTTGCAATTAAATGATGGTGGTAAGGAAAATGTAATCCAGCATGGTACTGAAAGCTAATATATTGGCAAAGTTGCGGTTGCACGTATTTATCATTTATTACAATGAAGTGTATCTCAAAACTTTGAGCAACCGCAATTTCCCTAACTCCAAATGATTGCAAAGATATTTGGCACAGTATTGTAAATATTTAATTAATAAATGTTATTAGTATGCTGTCAAGTAAGATATCTTATCAGCAATAATAATAAATTGGTACTAGCAAAAGAAAATATAGTTACACAAAAATTAGTTTTTTCTAAAAAAATTTTGGAATAGCTCTTTTATTCTCCATCCTTCATTAAGCGTAATTTATTTCCACTTAATGTGATTTAAATGAGAACATTCAGAGTTTTTCTCTCATTGGTTTCCTTATTACAACCAATGTTAATTAAGAGATTTAAATGAAAACTCTTAATGTTCTCATTTAAATGAGTTTTTCTTTCATTTGTTGTAAAAGACAACCAATGAAAAGTGGTGATAGTATGATTTGGTTATGAGATATTTTTAATATCAATCTATGAAATGCTTCATGTATGATAAGAGTGACAGGTACTTCCATAGCATTCCAGTTGCATTCGCCATCAAAATAAGCGATTTTATCGCTTACTAATAAATTATTACACGTTATACTAAAGAATCTTTTAGAATGACTCTAACAGTTGTGTTATGTTGATTAGTAATTAGTTAATCTCTACAACCAGCCATTTAGCAATTTAATTTTATTATGTATCTTCTTATAAGGGCCTACTGTACACATGTAGCAAACCAGAGTCAATCCACAGTGTTCTCCATTCGGTCTAAAATTTTGGTCACCAATAGATTGGCGTTGGGTGTGTTATGCATAGTGATCCAATCGTTAACTTTCGCAAATAAGTATTAAAATTGTACTAAGTACTTTCCGTCTTATACTATACCGTTTTATTTTCTCATCTATAACATTATGATTTTAAAAATAAACCAGAGATATTTATACACTTCTTTAGTTACAGATTATGTATAAAATTCGTGTTTTTGTTTATCACGATGAGATTAAAATAATGACACCATTTTCTTCTTCATTTAAAATGAATCACCCCCTAAAAACTGACTAATGTCATTCCATTCCAACTAATCTCCACATCATCCTACTCCATGATAAACAAATATATAATAGTAAAAGATATTAAAAAAATGAAGGAGATTTAACGGAGAAGATTAGTCAATGTTCTATTTGAGATTGTACAAGTCTATACTTCATTCGCATTCATACATATCATCCTCATTCACCCCCTAAAGATTACTTTAGATGTAATGTATTAACATTACGGTAGTTTCGGAGGCTAAACAGTAAAAGAGATAGTGACTGGAACTACTACCAACACGGAAAATGATATACACACTTCTGTTTCGGCCAACAAATATTTTTTAATGTGAAAGCATTCACTGCGTGGACGGCAAACTTGACCCAGGGCTAATGAATGAATGTGTTCGAACTCTTCTGTTCGATCAGTCCACCATCCATATTAAACCAACCAATTCCAGCAATCCCTTTGGTTAGCCTTGATTCAAGGGTTAATAAAACAGAATACACATAAAATTAGTTACTACTTCTTTTTTTTGTGGGGGTCTCTTTTCCGCTTATTTTGATCAATAACGAATAAGAACAACCTTATAATAACATTAGCTCCACCGCTTTGAATGGTTGTAACGAAGTTATCATGTAGCAAATAAATATGTATTTTGGTTTTATTTATGAGTAGCTTATAAAAATTCATTTTGCAATTTCAATTAAATTTATATACATTTTAAAGATTTGTATGAGTGAGAGCATTTATATTATTATAGTATTTTTCTGATATAATTTTCCTTTGTATTAATTCTGATTTATAGCCTGGAACTGTTAATCAGAAACCTCCATCATTAGAGATAGTAAAAAATAAAATAGCCCTACAAAATAAAAATATTACAGTTCTTTTTGAATATTATTACTACTATTCAACTGAATAATCAGGACTCAGACTATTCTACCTATTTTTTAATTTTAGGTTGTTTTTGTTAAATGTCAAGAAATATTTATTCAGAACTTACAGAATTATATGATTTTAGAATACCACTAATTAACACACAAAAAATGAAACCCTGTCCTTACTTACCACTGTGGAGGCCAATAAACTACAAATATCTCTCAGGATTTGTAGAAGAAAATCGTGATCATGGTAGCTCTGATACAATATAAACTCAACGACATATGAATCAAGCAGTATTCGATTGTTCCGCAGTTAATGTTATTCGATTGGCTAACAGTTGCATACTTTCTGACGTACAAAATAACTAAGTCGTTACACAAATACTAACAAAAGGTTAGTGATATCCAAAAAAAGGTATGAAATCTAAGATACAGCGTAAAAAAATT